>JAOTAV010042099.1:0-17776 GCA_026546445.1 Cyclargus thomasi
AAAAATAATTTTTACTATTTTATTTGCGCGAAAAATTGCAGAGCCGATCTGACTTGTAGTTGACAGGTTGACGTTTTATATAGCGTTGCAAGTGCGTTGCCGGCCTTTTTTATGAAGGAATAGCGTACGAGAATATGGAGCGGTAATGAGGTGTAGGGAAGTTCGGCTTTCGGTAAAGTCAGTCGGAAGAAACACAGCGCAACGTCGTTTCACGCCGGTTTTGATATGAAAAAATTCTACAGAGTTACGAAAATCAATATAGAACAAAATCGATAAAGAAGCAAATAATGTGGTTGAATTTTTTTGTTTGTCTGTGTGTGGTTATCACTGTTGCATATTTTATCACCTGCCAACTTAAAATATATGGTGTCTAAACGACTCTAAAGGGGCCGATAAAGGGACCCCCATTTGTACCACACGGATTTTCGTTAGATTGATTGATTATAAAAAATAAGACTTTAACTTTAGTTAAAATATATACTCGTAAATTCTGGGAATAATTCCGAAGGAACATTTATTTTTAGAAATTTGTTAAGGGCATAATTCTAAATAAATAACGAAATCTTGTTTTCCCCTTATCCAAGGAAATTTCAATGGATTTTTTACGGTTGACTTAAAATATATTACAGTTAAATTATAAGTATGTTATAGTGAATGAAGATACTCTTCTACTCAAAAATTCATACAATAAAGTAATTGTTAAGCTATATGTTTATCCGTGGGAGAGGTATGCTTCAGCGCGAATGGGCTGGCACGATCGGCCCTACGAAAAATCGGCGTAAAGCAATGCTTACGCCGTGTTTTGTCGGAATGGGTGGGTCCTAAACCCCCTCTCCGTTATTACTTTTTAAAAGGCCGGCAACGCACTTTAACTCTTCTGATGTTGTGTGGGCGACGGTAGTTGCTTTTCATTAGGTGCACGTTTGCTTGCTTGCCTAATCCATCATTCTCATCCTAATTTGCCCTTTGCCAAAAAATGTTTTAAAAGGTAGAGAAAAACACCGTTACTTTTTAATAAATTAAGGAAAAAAAAATTTAGGCATTTCAAATACAGACATCGTTTTATCCGAAAATAAGTTTTTATGTAGAAAGTATTTCAACACAAAAAGTATTTTATATGTTACACCAAACTCCATTCAACACCCACGGCAAAAAAAAGTTTAAAACGCTTCCATTCACACATGAAAAGATCAACGGAGTTATAGTCCGTTAATGCGGGAAAATGGCCGGTGGAGGCACGAAAAGTGCCTATTACGTGTTTTAATAGCAAGCGAAGTAAAACAACTAAGGGTAGATTCAGTAGCGTAGCGTGAGGGGGGCAGGGAGGGCACACTTTTTAGGGGGCTGCAAAATTACACAGAAAATTATATATTGATTCTAAATTCTAGACAGTTTCATATTTCAAATACAGCTATAAAGTCAAAAAAAAATGCACGGATATTTCATTCTGTACTTATGCTGCATAACAAATTCTAGAAACAAAATTTCGTAATTACAAAATACTGATGACGGCTCTAGCTAAAAAATTCTTTAAAATTAGATCACGTACGTCCGCACTACGATTTTTATTCGCACTTAAATACTTAGCTGTATTTTGTAAGACATTGAATTATATCAGAGAAACTATATTTTCAGAAAAAAAAATCTCTAAAAATTATATAAAACAATCGCGTAATGTTTGTAAAAATTATAGAGGGGCGGTAAAATTGTCCTTCGCCCCAGGCGGCCTCACGCTACTCCACTGGGTAGATTCCAACAAGTGGAATTGGCTTCAGGTATATCCTCTTTTCGAATAATAACTTTAGTCGGTGAGAAGAGGCAATCGCGTCAAATATTATGAGAGAAACAATACTTTTTAGATTCGGTAGGAATTTAGGACATATTCAGAGACAATTTTTTTTTTTTGAATAGCCTGGGCGTAGTATGGGGGAGCCCATAGTTATCCAGAGGAGTGGATAACTATAACTCCACAAAACAAACACCCAGCATAGGCTATACAAAAAAAATGTCTCTGAATGTGTCTTAAACTGCTAAGAAGTATTGTTTATCTTTTTTTTTTTGTATAGCCTATGCTGGGCGTAGTATGAGGAAGCCCATAGTTATCCACTCCTCTCGATCCAACTGTGGACCAGCCTTCTGGTGTGATAGTGAATATCTTCTACTTAACTAAAATTAAATGAAGATTTTGACATAAGTCTCATACATTATCTGTAAACCCCTTAATTCCAATAATGTCATGCGACTCTGAATGCTTTTAATGGTGTACGAATTCGGACGAACGAATCAAAGTCATCTTCTCTTTGAATTTCGTAGCGACCGTTTCAGACGAATCGGACGATTCAGCGCAGGCAAGCGGTGCGAGGTTCCGTGACATTTTATTATACACTAGTTGGTGCACTAGTTGGTCCGTAACATGCGCAAAAAATTCTATATCACGCGGGAACCGTACATTTTCCCGGGATAAAAAGCATCCTATATGTTTCCCAGGCCTAATAGGTATTAAACAAAAAAAAGATCAAAACCATCCAGTAGTTCCTGAGATTAGCGCGTACAAACAGACAAACAGATAAAGAGACATTTTTTTTATCGATACGTGTTATATTACTGTTCCTTAACACCCCCACATTGATTATTTTGTAAGAATATTAAATTTACAGATAAAGATATTCTAAATTTCGTTTCCTTCACCGCGTTCGGTTCGTTCGATTCTGAGAGATGCGCGTATAGTATTAATGCTTACTTACCTGCTTCTTCTTGGTCGGTAGTTTGTGGTGACTTTTCGTCTTAAACAACGATAGATACCGATGCCTATCCATGCAATACACCCCGACTTACAGTCATTAGTTTGATTAATGAGTTTACACGTGGGAGATTACGCGCGGGTCCGCAAAAAATAACCATCGCTTTAAAACGAGCGAACGTCAGCGATGCTAGGCCCTCAGATTATTCACGCTTCGGAAAAATTAAGTCGTCACATGATATGGTGTACATAATCCCCTTGGGCCAATGGTTACAGTGAATCACTTGGCTGGAGGACATGAATTTGATTTCCTTCGACTTAACATTTAAGAATACTCAATACGTGTCAGTCGACTCGGTGATTTATAAGTAATAAATTACTACACTCCCTTATTTTCTAAACCTCAAGGTCAGGGTTTTGAGTCGAATCGCGCGTGAAGGGTTTCGTACGAGTAGAGCGCAAAAATAGAGGGAAAAAGTGTTACTGAAAGTTATACAGTTACAACACACCAGGTCAAGTCAGAAATTACGACAAACCGTGACATTATCAAAAGAAAATATGGCAAAAAACACTTTTGTTATATGTTGTTGTTTGTAATATTTGTTGTTGTAGCGGCAATAGACATACAATAGGAAATTTCATTTCTAATTTAAACCATTCTTGGAATACAGCCTGAAGACAGAAGAGGAGGACACAGACGATTCAGTCAGATCAAAGTCCAAGACTTCTGGATTACCAAGACTTCGATGTCTGTCGAATCGAATCAGTTAGATCTTAAGTCTTGGATTACCAGGACTTAGATAATTTTCTCTTTGAGTATACAGGTATATAGTTTTACTCTTTGGGTAGATATAGAAGCCTAAAAAGAAACACCACATGGTGTTTCTTTTTACCTATAACCCTTAATATTTTTTTTAAATTTACAAACGTAAATTCCTATCAGCAATGCTAAGACTTTAAGAGTGCTACGCTATTTGTAATAAAGAACCCTCTAGACTGGATACTCCTGTGGAGTAATACCTAAGCCACGCTGGCTTTTAGATATAAAACGTTTATTTTCATCTAGGTTTTAAAATTAAATCCGGTGTACATCGCGTACATTAAGTTCAACCCGTACTCTTCACGCAGACCTAGTGAAACGGATAAGCCAAGCTCCATAAATTTTTATTGTCATTGTCTGTGTAAGTGTTTGTTTGTCAATCGTGCTAGGTAAACCTACTGAACAGATTTTGATGAAAAGATTACTGATAACTGACTTGCATTAATAGATTTTTTTTTATTGTATGTTCACTTGTACTTGCTACTACATGAGGTTAATAACTTAAAATTAAGTTTAAATTTAGTTAACTACTTATCTACTTGATACGTGTTAACCAGACATTAAACATAGTAAACAGACACGGTATCTAGACCGCATCTAGACAACCTACCTCCGCGACACTTGACTAATTCGAGCAGACATAAAGTTATATGACTTGAAAACACAGGGGGGGAATCTAATGAGGTCGTAACTGAGACTCAGTTGGAGTCACTCATTTATCGCGAGCTGTTTAGATTGAGTTTAATTATGTTGCTTTTTAGTCGATAGTCTTATTTTTATAATATTCTTTTATCGCGTACGGACCGCACATTTTTCCGGCATGAATAGTATCTCATATTCTTCCCCGGTACTTAAAGTGTCTCCGTACTAACATTCAACAACACCAGTCCAGCGGTTTTGGGCCTGAACAGGTAAAGCAGGCAGACAGACTTATAACATAAGTAATACCACACCAACAACACCTTTGCCTATTACATCGATACTGATGGGAGACGCTATAGCCAGTTTCATAGAAGGATCCTTGTAGTCATTAACCAATTATATAATAGAACGGAACACACAACCAAAGTCCAAAAAGAATAGTGAATGAAAGTATGGATAGGGGATTAGGGAAGTTGGGCAACCGGTAAACTCACTTACTGTACGAAACACAGCACAACGTTGTTTCACGCCAGTTTCCTGAGAGGCCGTGGTCTCACTCCGGTCGAGCCGGCCAATGAAGCATGGCTCTCCCACGGCAATAAGCATCCGTATTGTGTACTTAAGATCGGAAAATGTCTTATTGGTACACGCCCCCACCGGGGCTCGAACCTGCACCCTCTCGAGTGCAAACCAAAAGTCTTACGCATTAGGCCATGGACGCTTTCTATAATCGGTGCCAAATAAGTTGGCACGGAATTTTAGACAATTTTTAAACATTTTATATGTACATTTCTGCCAAGTTACGGCGATTAGACATTAGAACCAGTTGCAATTTGCAATACGTACAGCGCCATCTAATTTTGAAATCAAAAGAACAAGTCACGAGACAAACAAGAAGCGCCATCTAGTGTAGTATTTGTATACAACGCAGTTTACGTAGATGGCGCTATACTACTAAAAACTTTGAAGTGTCCTCAAGGAAATTGGTTCCTGGCCAGTTGACGGTTTTTGATTATTGAAATTCCATTCGCGTTATATCGAACCAAGTCCTGACTCTCTGGGTTTGACATAACGCCACCAAATTACTAAGGTTCTTAATATGGCTTCTAATAAACTTCCCTAATAGTAAATATTTTTATTTCCAGCACAATACGCCGATATGATTTCCAACTGAACTAACTTTGTAAACATTAAACAGAGACTTTGTCATAAAACCTGGTAAATGGCTTCTGTATTGTACTTGACTAAATTATAACTAGCTGAAGGTGTTCCTTGGAAATGAAAATTAAAGTTATCAGAACTTCATCCTCGGTTATGGGGACACGCCCACTCATCACTACCAAATCTGTCTACTAAGGAGATTCGACTCTCAAGAGAAGGCGCTTTCTCTTCTCAAAGCGAACCTAAACTCATACGTGACTCATAGCAAAGGTATCTGACCTTGACATGCGGCGCGGTGAGCAGCCGGCGCAGGTCGTGTACGGCAGCGGCAGCAGCAGTGGCAGGGGCGGTGCGCGGCCGAGCGATCACCTCCAACGCGCCGCGGCACCGTGCCCGTCCTTCCGCCGCTGGGGCCCGCCCGCTCGTTACGACAACGGAGCTCGCGATGCGGTCGTAAACCTAGATGAGAGATTTTTTTTATGATAACTATGGGGCAAGCGAGCAGACGGGTTACCTTATGGATAGCGACTGCCGTCGCCCATGGACACTCGCGACATCCGAAGAGTCGAAAGTGCGTTGCCGGCCTTTATGAGAGAATAGGCATAGGGGTATTAGGGAAGTTAGGCCACCGGCAAACCCACTCACTGAACGAAGCACAGCACAACGCTATTTCTCGTCAGTTTTCTGTGAGGCCGTCGTATCACTCCGGTTGAGCCGGCCCATTCGTGCCGAAGCATGACTCTCCCACGGCAATGAGCACCCGTATTATGTACTTGACATCGGAAAATGTCTGAATGGTATGAACCTGCACCCTCTCTAAGATGGTTACAATTCGTTATACGGAAAATTTTGTCGGCCTTAGTGTATAAGCACACTAGGCAGAAGTTACGCGGCTGGATTTACGCCGGCGAACTTCACATTTTCCGTCGGTACGCTTTGATGTGGCGTAATCTCGACATGGCGGGTTATTCCTCATTTAAAGTACAATCAGGGAAGTTGAAACTGATAGAGATCGTGGATCTAAGTAATTTGGTCGGGTCAAACTCAGCCGAAAGAATACGACTCACATGGAATTGACATATTACGACTAAATAATAGAAGTCCGTCAACTGGCTCTCTTTCAATTTCCACAATTATTCATTGGAAGCGTGACATGTGGAACTTCGGCCGCGTAACTTCGAACTAATGTTAAGACTAGTGTAGCGTAGTAACGGAGCCCCTTAAAGGCATGGCCGATCTACGAAATATTAAGGAAGTTTTTTTGCAGGTTGCAGGCAATTTACGTCAGGCTTAAGATCGTCCAAGCGTCGCCCCGTCGTTTGGCACCGCTACGTCTTCTGCGATCTCGTCACAGCTAACGCGACACAGAACTACAGATACTGAAATGAATTAAGAGCGCAGCTCTATGTATAGGTAAACTTTTTTTAATAAGACGACGCCTACCGCGTCACTGCCACATGAATGAAAAATGTGTATTCACAAGGGCACGCACACATAGGGCCGCGCGCACAACTGAGTTGAAGTATCGGTCAATGTACACACCTCGAGCAGCGCCCTCAGCTGCAGGTCGTCCAGCACGCTGTGGAACAGGTCAGGATCCATGAACGTCGGCCCGTCGTGTAGCACCGCTACGTCGTCTAGAGACTCCACGATTAAATTTACAGCTGAAACACAATGATAAAAATAGTAGGAGCTAAGCGGTATTGTTAATGTGGCGCTGTTATCCTAATTATAGTTACTTCAAATCAATTGTGACCGCCGCCCTATGTGCGGGTAAGCCTTGTTAACTCGGACGGCGCCTGCAGCACACAACTTTCATTCATGTGTCAGTGACGTACTGGTAAATGAATGAAAGTTGTGTATATAAGCTCGCGCACAACTGAGTAGAACTATCTGTATTATCATTGCAGGATGATCAATTCGCCCGAATGACGATGAGGTTTGCGTTGGCGCCGACCGCTTTAATGCAGCCACGCTTCACGCGCATAGTTTTTGCATATAGGAAAACTTTCGAAAGCTAATTCTCAACATTTTAGTATTTAGTGACTGCAAGAGAAAAAATAACATTTTTATTCTTAACTAGTTGATGCCCGCAACTTCGTTGCGCGAAAATTTGTCTGTCACGAGAACCGTAAATTTTCCGGGATAAAAAGTATCCTATGCCTAGACTTAATAACAATTAGATAAAAAAAAATTATTCGAATCCGTTCAGTAGTTCTAGATATTAGCGCGTACAAATAGACAACTGTTTTTGTCGATTTGTGTTCTATTATTGTTCCTTAACACATTGATTAGTTTGTAAAAATAGTAATCGTACAGACACGCCAATTTACTGTTTTATTACATGTATAGACTAGGATGAAAATATTGAAAATTAGGTGGTATATTTAATTGCATACATTTTCAGGCGTCACATATCTAAAAGACAGACAGCTTGCCTCGCCAAACATAGATATGCAAAGACTCACCAGCAGCATTAGCCTCTTCAATCATAACGTGTCGGCGATCGTCCTCATCATCGTCGTCAACGGACGCGGCGGCAAGCGTCGCGGCGCGGAGACGACGTCGGCTGTTGAACTTCTTGAGTTCGTCGACCGTACCGCCCAGGTGGATACGGTTCTGCTTGTCGCGATCCTGGGGTGAACACGTTTGAATGAAGACACGCTAAATATATAAATAATGGTCCTGATAAAAAGTATTCTATGCCCCTTAAAGGGACCTCAAAGTATATCCATACCAAATTACAGCAAAATCGGTTCGGCGGTTTGGGCGTGAAGAGGTAACAGACAGACACACTTTCGCATTTGTAATATATTGGTATGTAAGTATGAATTAATGCTAGTCGTGTGACGCATGCACGCCAGCATGAGATACAAACTGAATATTCTTGACACATTTCAGAAGCATTAGGAGCTAATGGACAGATGCAAAACCACAATTTACTGTGCCATGAAACCTCACACTACTCCCGATACCTTAAAGATATAAAGTTCTAGAGCGCATGCGACCTCATGGTACTCTTTGTATCTCTGTCCATCTTTTTCACTCAGATCCACCGGTGGTTGAGCACTTCCTGTATGTATCAACATACGCATCAGCGCTGCGTGTTGTCAACGGTCAGCATCCCTTTTTTCCCAGCATCCCTAAGTTCTCCATCTTCAAGATTTCAAACACTGGAGCGCATACGAACCATGGCATTCTTTGTACCTCCCTCTCTTTCACTCATTTATCGCCATCTCACTCACCCTGATCCACCGGTGGTTGAGCGCTTCCTGTATGTATCAACATACGCATCAGCGCTGCGTGTTGTCGACGGTCAGCGTCCCTTTTTCTCGCCACTCATCTATGCCTAAATTCCGCATCTCCAAGATTCCAAGCACTGGAGCGCATACGAACTATGGCACTCTTTGTGCCTCCCTCTCTTTCACTCATTTATCGCCGTCTCACTCACCCTGATCCACCGGTGGTTGAGCACCTCCTGTATGTTGATGCGCTGCGTGTGGTCGACTGTCAGCATGCGCTGCACGAGGTCCTTGGCGGCATCGCTGATGTCGTCCCACAGCGGCGCGTCGAACTGAAATTGTATGTGATATAATAAGTGTTGGTTGTCCGGTTTTGTTTTATAAAATTAGGAGGGAAAATTGTCACGTAATGAAAAATAAACCATTCCATAGGTTTTTTTGTGTTGACCCTGATTCACGACGCGATTCCGCGAATCCGTTCCCGATTTCGGAAACTTCTGTTAAAAGTGCCAGGAGTTTCCGTGAGGACGTTTCTCTTTTCGCGCGCTCAGTACAGGAAAAGAAAGGGTACTCGCTTTTTTCTTGGAAGCTTGCAAGTCATTATGGTCCAAAAACATGGCGATTGTTCATTCCAGAGTTAAATACGGTGCATGGCAAAAATTACGCTAACTCGGACACACTCGTCAAGGTGATGAGGATTGGTATAATAATAATATCTACGGACGCTCCACACCACGTCAGTCTGGCCTCGTGCTAAGAACCCGAGGGACTTGTGTTGCAGGTACCAGACAACGGAAATATATTTAATACTTTTATACTATACACATATTGAAGGTTTTTATTACATGATACACATATTTAATAAACATCCAAGACCCAGAAACATTCAAAAACTTTTTGCTCCGTCGGCGGGATTTGAACCCGCGACCCCCGGCTTAAGCTACCAACGCGCTTACCAACTGAGCCACACTGGTCGTAAATTTTGGTGTGTAACAGAAGTGAAAAGGTGCTCACTCTAGGTCCCTAACTATATATTGCTACATCGTTAGCACGGTTTTGAAGAAGTGAGATAGCAATAGTTTATTCTTTGCACGAATTACCACGAGATCTGCAACCGTATTACGATTTCACTATATGTAATTTCTTAATCGCTTGGCGTGGTTTTGTATGGGATTGACATAGACGAACGAAAAGTCATGTGATCTAGTCGAGTTTCAATATGTCAATCCCATACAAAACCAGCCAAGCGACTATCGTAAACCTTAATCGCTTGCCACTTGTCTAGGGGGACTAATTTGACATCATTCCAGTCGTTGAGTGACATAATTTACACGCTCATACACACGCACAACTAGTCCAAATTATAAAGACGACAATTAAGCTACAAGACTTGGGGCCCGTTTCAACATATTCTGATAAGTGCCATATATTGTACCCACGACATATTTGACCGATGACGTATGTCAAACAGGTTACGGATTGCCTATCCGACACTTGTCCGGAATTGGTGAAAAAGGCTCCTTAAAATCTTACCCTCAAACGTCCACGGCATATGGCTTCGAACAGCCTCTCCCTGGTGCCAGTGAAAGGCAGATATCCCACCAGCAACACATGGAGTAGTATCCCAGCAGCCCACACATCAACCGGCTTGCCGTACAGCTGACTGGATACCACTTCCGGCGCCATATAATGAGGAGTCCCAATGCGGCCTGGAAAAGAAAAAAATGATTAACGGAAAAATTTTTTTTTTTTTTTTCAGTGCAGGGGGTACACAAATGTTGGGTAGATGGTGTGCTATTTTATTTACTACTACGATTAAGCTGTGTACGAAGCTTACTAGCTAAAGTATTTCTTCGAAGCCGTGATTACCCAGTGGCGAAGTGAGCTATAGTCTGGCTACTATAAGTTGAACCTAGAAAAAAAAACCTTCCAAATTCAAAAATTCCGTAGATGGTATCACACAATTATAGCGGACAAAAAGATTTTTATCGTTTATCCGAATATCATGAGACCTAAACAGGAGTATTTCAATAAAAGTTTTTGTAAAAAGTAAAGTGCTGTTCTTATAGACATTTACAGGACAAAGTGTTGTTTGTTATAAATAAAATACAGCGTATGTAATTCGAAGTATAATTCACTTGCTATAATTATAAAATCGGACTCTGAATACTCGATGGAGAGACAAACTCCTGTTTCTCATATATTTTAATATATGGTATTTTCATACATCTTTTATAAAAATATAATTTGTTTAGATAAATAACATGTAATGTGTTACATAAAAAACCAAAAGATTATAAACCTAATAATATTCATGATCAAGTATCAAAATCATGAATTTGTGTCTGTGAATGAATTGTAGTCCAATTTTAACTGAAACCAAAAGACTTAATCTTGTTTTCAGTTAAATGTTGCTAGTATAAATAAATGCTAGGTTCAATTTATAGAAGCCAGACTATATACATTCATTATATATAATACCAATTTTAATATAATCTTACTTCGATTACCATTACACGAAAAAAATTTAAGCTTGTTAAAAAAACCCATTAAAAAAAAACGAAAAATTAATGCAAATCTGGTTAAAAATTAAAATCGTCTTATTTAATTTTATGCAATACTATTTATTGCGCCGGTGTGAGAGAGATAGCGAATCAGATATTACTAGCAAGAAAGAGATGGGGTAGTATATCTTTATTATAGAGCTAATCCACACAACTACACACACACAGCTTATTTATAATCAAATCTACTGGCACAAAATATATTTTAAGATCGTAACTTTAGATATAATATTTTTATATATTTAAGGGGAATCCGCACTACGCGACACTTAGACACTTTCACAAACGTAAATAATATATGGAAGTGAAGTGTAGTGTCAATTTAGTGTAGTCTCGCCTTAATTATGACATTTTTAACCACAACAAAATTAATGACTGAATGTACTATTTAAATTTTGTTTATAACAATAATAAATTTCGATCATTAATGAATATCTTTAAGACGGTTAATTAAAAGTTCACACCACTGCAAAGTAACCCTTTTAGATTTTAGATTACTATTTACTACCTAAGCAATAGTCAATTATACATAAAAGAACACATGTACGAGTTATATTTAAGAAAATGAAGGTTTAAGGTTACACCAGTGTTAAAGGAATTTGAACCATATCGTATAGGCGCGTGAATGCATTTTAGAATAGTGAGTGCCTGTTTTATAAGACACTTATGATGAGTGGTGCCGATGAGTTTTGCACATACATGCAGGCAGCCTCGGATCTACGTCGCTAACTTTGACAATTTTTTTTTCTGAATTTCAGATTAAAATTCTTAGCCTTCCAAATTTTTTTTGATTTTTGTTTGAAAGGTGTCTTTCAAACAAAAATCAAACAAAATGCCACTTTTTGAACTAGGTTATAGGTTTCACCAATAGCTGTAGGAAATTAAACCAATAGCTCAGGGGGTTATTATGACCTCTTATTCCCAGCCAAGTTCCAATACATAAAGTTTGGCGTTCCCTAATGTCACCAACATGTTTCATCCATTCATAGACAGCCAAACTAGTATTAACTCAGTCAGAATAATAAGACGTTGTAATACGAAAAAAGAACAAGGCCGTATATTGAATTGCCTGGAACCATGCAGGTTTGTAATGGTCATATTAGCACCCTCGTTAATAAAGTGACAATCGATTTTGTCGGTCACGGTCAAAACTTTTTTGACACCAAAAATTTTGGACACCTTACAATAGTACTTTTAATTTCTCTTATATCCACAAACTGTAATATATAATTTAAGATTACTACACATTTGCTTTTATCATGTATTCCATATTATTTGCTACATCAAAAAACTTCCTGCCCCCTTACTCACAAAAATATCTACAAAGCGAATAACTGAAAGGTCTGCTTCTTTCGTCTAGCGTATAAAAACGTCACATGACAGCCAACGCCTGAGAGACCAGTAGCGTAGCCATAGTTTGGTGTAGGCAAGAGTAGGCTTGGCTAAGCAAAATGGGCTCCTGCTCCAAACTCTACGAGTTCAGAAGTATTTTTTAAAACCGCCATATCATTAGCGTGACGATTTTTTCTGCCTTCAAAATAATTTGTTTCAGGCCCCAGATAGTTACGCTAGACGAGACCTTGACTATAGCTTGACCACAACATCTGTACTGCGCCCTAGAAAAGTGGTACGGGGCGGGAGACGAGTAAGAATACAACCGCCGTCAGCGTTGACAGCCATCTCACAGAGTAGCCGATAACCATGATAACCCTTTCTCACCGCGCCACGTTCATACCCAAGGCGAGGTATAGCGCTTCTGGTCAAACTAAAGTTATTAACTGCGTAAATATTTATAGTTGTAAGAAGGTAAATGCATGGCAACTTTTTTTTAACTACAAATCTATAATTATCTAGATCTAGATCCAAGGCTGCAGTTAGGGCATTCTGACCGTCTTACCGTACTCATCGGATTTCAGATAAGCTTGGCCCATCGGACCCACTAGAGGTCTATTGTCCATCACCAACTCTGTACGAAAACGACAAAAGGAAGAATAAATAAAATAAATTATAATAATAAATGAATATGATATAACACTAATGGTATCTTTCCGATTCTCGCGGCAAGCGAACACGACTACCAAAAGTTAAATGCCACTTTATGAACTAAACTAGGTTTTATTAGTTTTATATTCTACAAAGCATTGGCGACATCGCTTTTCTAATAAATCAATGTGGATAGAAAATGAAAAGTACATACATCCTAGTTCAAAAAGTGGCGTTTTTTTATCCTTTGCGGTTCTAGAGTACGAAATGTGTAGTAAAATTATTTGTTATTACCGTGATATTTTCAGTGCCCCATCGATTTGGAATGGGCATTATATAATATGGTTATGCCACTGGTTCATATGCCAAAAACCAGTATATAATTAAAATTGCTACACCTTATATTACATTATTAAAGTATATTAATATCATATTAATATCATATTAATATCAACTTTAAGTTCATGTTAAAATGAAAGCCACGACAATGCGTTATAATTTTTTATACATAGTTTCTTAGTTATGTGAATGTAAATCTTTACTGGGTCAACAGAACAATGGTAATATTGTAATTGAATAATAATATCATAACACTTGTTTTTAACGAATTTACAATAGTAATTTTGTTCCTAATTAACAGTATCAAGGTCAATGACCGCTGACCCAATGTCGCGCAATTACCGACACTTCCCAGGATTTTACCTCGAAACAATTTGCCTAGTTCAGAAACTGGCAGTTTATTTGGCACAAAATTTATCGGTTGCGATCGCGTGCCGCCGAGGAGGCTTATATTTATGGGCTAAATACGTGGCCACGCCCGTAAAAGGCTAATCCGTATATGGGCATAGTACAATTTAGCTTACCATCATGATATATACTAAAAACTTTCATTTTTGTTTTTTCAGAACAAGCTCGATCTCAACAGCTTTAACACTCCTCACGTCCAAAATAGTATCTATTTTAGATGTTCAGATTGTCAAAAGCTATTGAGGTCGAGGTGATTCCATTCAAGATTCTGTCGAAATTAAGACAGCCAGTTTATAAAAAGGTGATTTGACTAGCAATACGAAAATCTCAGGGTCTTACCAGGTGGAACCCTTTTTTCTGTGGACAAGGAAAGTTTTACATAAACTGAAATTGCATTCATAATATTTCTCACGGTATATATATTGCATAAATGTTTTCTGTCTTTCTATCAAATTAAGGTACCTTGCATACGTGCATTATGCTGTCGAAATTGTACCTAACTATATTCAAAACGGAGAGTTCAGATACCCGGAGCAATTAATCTTTTAGAGACATCTTGTGATCAGACGGGGCCGTCGACATCGATATATTTTACGATTTTTGATCGAGTCACGAAGTTTTTCAATGAGCATAGTTACCTTCAATCACTGTGGCTTTATTTTGATTGACATAATAACTTCTTCTCAGTCCTTGCGTACGACTGCGCCAATACGTGACGCCAGAACAAAACGTAACTTTATGTAAAAGTAGTTTCTATAACTGCCACATACCCTGTTACCGGTCAGCATCACTTAATGCTATAATCGCCTGCCAACGTTGTAGCGAAAGCACCTCGCACAAGAGAGGCGCGGGTAGAGGTGGCATACCGGGCTGCACGCAAGTCGCTATGCGGACGCACGTCTCGGAGCATGATGCCGTTCTGGTTACAGTATCACAGCAGTACAAAGATTCGACGCGTGAAGATGCGGCATACGGCCGTACATACCGGGCGGTGCGCGGTTCGCGGTGGGCGTGGGCAGCTGCGCCGCGACGCCGAAGCCGCCGAGCTTGACGGGCGCGCAGTTGTCGCGGCCGGCGAGCAGCACGCAGTGCGGCCGCACGTCACGGTGCACGATGTCGTTCTCGTGGCAGTAGCGCAGGGCTTCGAGAATCTGACGCATGTAGTGGCTGAAAAAATAAACGGATTTGGAAATAACAAGCTGCGCACCCACGATAGGCGAAACGTCTATAAAATGATATAAGACGAGCAACTTGCAATGCGGTCCTGATCTGCAAGCGGGTGATCTTAGAAAAAAATCCACTTTAGGCCTTTATGCTAGTTTAGAAATTGGCAATATCTTTAGGTAAGGAAAAACATCTATGAAATGACAGAGAGCGGGCAACTTTCGTGCGGAATTAGCAAATGGACGATCTTCGCAGCACATAAATTTAAATAAAATTCAACTATCTGAGCTGGGCTAAAAGTTGGGAAAATCTTTTTTAAAATTGATAGGATATAGCAGGCAACCTTCGAGCGAATAAGATCAGAGAGATCACATGCGATTTTTGCGGCAAGAAAATTTAAATTAAATGCCACTTTGTGAACTAGACTATAGTTAACCTACCTAACTATTTAACAAAGTGGCATTTTGTATCGAGTTTAATCAGTCGTGATCGAAAGCCTCCTCTGGTATACCGACAGAAAGTCAGTTCTTAACTCATTTTTGTAGTGTGAGTTAGATCTCTAGATATTTTATAAATAGATACATACCAAGCGACTGCCTCACTGTAGACAAATCCGGCAGTCGCTCTTCGTACTACTTCGAAGCATAGGTCAGATCCGTCCATACTGAAAAATATCACATTTGAATTTATTTAATGTTACCCTAAATTCAGACGAGAAAAACGGCAGGTAAAACTTTGAACTAAGAAAAAAATATATTTATGTTGATATTTCTTGTCATACAATAAAAATACTACTAGCTTTTTCCTGCGGCTTCGCTCGCGTGGAATTTGAAATTCACATTAAAATACCAATATATATTCTTGATATCCTCTTTGGAAACATGATGTTTGTTAAGACAAAAAATAGCCATCTTACTCTCAATCTTCCAAACTAAGTTTATGCCAAAAATCAAGTCGATTGGTTGCTGTGTTAGAGAGTAAAGGGAGAGCAATTAAACCTACACACTTCTTCATTCATAATATTAGTACAGATATGGATAACTTACTACTCGAAAACCATGTACAGCATCCCCTCGGAGCTGTAAGTCTCTAGCAGCTCCACGATATGTGGATGTTTGAGCATGTGACATATTGTAGCTTCACGTTTCAGGTCTGTAATACAGAAATAAGAGTAGGTTATTAAATAGTCACTCGTGACTCATGTCAAATCTTTCCAGTGATTTTTACAAGTTAATAATTATTATGATACTTTTATAGTGCTATCTGTCTAGGCTGTGTTGTGACTTGTCGCCGCCAAAACGTTTTGGCGTGAGAGAGCCATGTTTCGGGACGAATGGGCCGGCTTGACCGGAGTGATACCACGGCCTCACAGAAAACTGGCGTAAGACGGCGTTGTGCTGTGTTTCGTTCAGTGAGTGGGTTTACCGGTGCCCCAAATTCCCTGATCCCCCTATCCCTATTCCCTCATAAAGGCCGGCAACGCACTTGCGACTCTTCGGGTGTCGCGAGTTTCTGCAGGCAACGGCATTTGTTTTCCACCAGATGACCCGTCTGCTCGCTTGCCCCTCCAAAATATCATTAAAAAAATTCAAAATACCAGAAAATAACTCAAAAACAATTTTTGTAAAGTCTAGTTAGACTATCTTACTTTATAGAGGTAAATTAATGAGTTCTATTGTATTAGTTTAAAAACAAGTGAATAAGGCAAACACTAATCACTAATGGGGGTTCTACACGGCGGGAACAAACATCACGCAAAGGTGCACTATGATGCAATCCAAATTGCACCCTCAGTTCATGGCGGACGATTGAAAATAGCTATACTCGATGAACAATATTTACAACATTAATATCTAAGATGCACCCTCAATCGCCATGAACTGAGGATGCAATTTGGAGTGCATCGAGGTCGTTTGACATCAAGCTTTGTCAACTCGACCATTTACAACATTAATATCTAAAATGCACCTTCAGTTCATGGCGTAAGATTTGCGTGATGTTTGTTCACGTCGGGTAGAACGCCCTTTAGATAGATGTCGGCAGAAAATAAAACTAAGCCATCATTGTATCATTTTATTTTATTTTTTGTCGGTTATATAAAACTTTGGTATAAAGATTAGATACAGTTTGAGCCCAGAGAAAAGATACTTTTTATGCACACAAAAAAATAACCGTTCTCCCGTGGTAATCTCATTAAAAATAATCATAATAACAATAAGACGAACTTTCTAAAGTACTTAGTGTAAAAATAATTGAAATGTTATCAGGTACTAGAGTTACCCTTAGAATACTCAACTAGATTAACCATTTGGCTCTTCACCAAGTAGCAACATAATATCTCATAATGAAATAAATCATAGCAGTCTGGTTATTTACCACAAAAAATACCTCAATGGATATATAATTAAAAAGTGCTATGTAAAATTAACGCCAAGGTGCACCACAGATGATTGTCAAAAACAGAAAAGTTACACAATATTTTGAATAAAATTGTCTTGTTAATGGTATCTTAACATGATTGTTAAGGATTATATTAAAACCTTAAGATTTATATTAAACTTCTTTAAATGCCAACACCAAGATGCGAAAAGAAAAAATTTGAAAATTCGGTTCACAAACGGCGGAGCTATGGTTGAACATATATTAAAAATAAAAATATCCACAGCCGAACATATAACCTCCTCGTTTTTGGAAGTCGGTTGAAATGATTAAC
>JAOTAV010042110.1:0-17775 GCA_026546445.1 Cyclargus thomasi
AATAATATACAGCTGAAGAGTTTGTTTGAACGCGCTTATCTCAGGATAGAAAAATTCTTTATGTGTTGATTACTCCATTTATCGAGGAAGGCTATAGGCTATATAATATCACGCCACGACCAAAAAGTGGTAATCAAAAATGTTGTAAAAACGGGATAAATTATAACATTTCATTCAAACGTAGTCGCGGGCAACAGCTAGTTGAATTATAATATAATAATAATGATAATTGTTGTTTTATTATTGTGTTGCAGCATTCCACTCAACAGCACTTCTTACGCCGTGTTCGCTCGCTTCAGCCTTTGTTACCATCTGTACGACGCATTGTCATTCATATCAAGCACATAATTAGAGGCGAAATATTTTTATTTTGTACTGCATACTCTATTAATAAAGAGGACAGATTTGTATTTCGACACTGGAAATGCAAAATGTATTAACCGCCGTTTTTGAAGATATCTTATTATATTGGTAAAAAAAATCTCTATTGAAAGATGTATATAACTCAAAAGTCAAAAATGGTGGTTAATACATTTTTCCTATCCAGCGTCGATTTTTGTATGTTTGTTACGAATAAACTCAAAAACTACTAATCGGAGTGCCAAGTGAGAGTTTGTTCACATACGAGTAATAACTACCGTGAACGCGTTGCGTGCTTGCTACGATTTTGTATGGGATTTGTACAGCGCCACCTAGCGATGCTCACCGTGAGCAAATCCTATATAAAATTTCAGTAAACGCGATACTCGCACACGGCGCTCCAATTTCAAAAATTCTTTCACCGTTTGATGGTCACATTTCCACAGAGTGAATAATATCTAGAAAAACGGCCAAGTGTGAGTTAGACACACGCACAAAAGGCTCCGTAAACCGTAGGATATTGGATGACTTTGAATGAAAACTTTTTGTTTCTATTAAACGCATTTCCACGCGGGAAAATACTAGTACCTATACATATATAAAAAAATCATACGCAAAAACATTTTTACTGAACACGGAGAGGATGAAATATTTAAAATGTTAAATCCACCCGCGGTTATCCTTTAGCCTCGGTTTGCGTGTCAAGAGTTTTATGTCGGTTTTAACATTTTAACTAGCTGGCGTTTGCAATGCAGATTAAAACGAGCAGAGGAATCGCATGTTGCCAATTAATGCAGTACTGCGGACTGCAAATTGGGATACCTACATTTAGTGATTATTTTGGTTTTCTATGGTTGTTTTTACCCAGGTGCCGGGAAGGTTTTTCTTATAAAATACACGAGCAATGGCTTTATCTGATGGAAAGCGACTACCGAGGCCCATGGACAATAGCAAGATCTGAAGAGTTGCAAGAGCGTTGCCGGCCTTTTAAGAGGGAATACGATTTCATTTTGAAGGTTTGCAGGTCGTATCGGTCCAGAAATACTTCTGGTGATAATTCATTCCAAAGTTTTACTGTGCGAGGCAGATAGTTACGCGAAAAGCGCACAGTAGAAGGCTGTCACTCATCAAGATGATGTGGTTGGTAAATTTTTCGCGTAGGACGATGGCGAAAGGTACAATTATACATACACCATTCCATATTTCATCCCATTCCATTCCACCTGCATGGACTGATTCCGAACAAGTCCTCTGAGCACACCCCATGATGTATGTATAATTGTATGGCACGCTTATGGTTCTGCAGTCTGAATGGCTTGGTGGATTTTTACGTTCGAGGTGTCGTCAGATTCGTATTGATAGTGCAAGTGTAACTGGGAACTTTAAAAAAACAATATAGCTGATTTTGAAGTCTAAATTGTAAGGTTCCAAAAATTTTATCCGCCCATTTAAGTAAGGTGTCAAAATGAAAGGCTTTAAATAGCCATTCTAGATATATACATAACTTGATGTTTAAAACGCAATCGTTCCTGCAGTCGGGTTTTCTGTTTTTTTTTTTTTTGGCAGTATTAAATATTATGTTAGTATAAACTAAATAACTCAGCACTATATAGTGCTCTTGGTTGAAATCGCTACCATCGAAATGAACCAAAAGCACTATAAATATCATCATAGAAATTGTAGGAATCAAACGGGCTACCCGAAAAGCAACTACCGTTACTCACAACACAAGAAATCAATGTACGACTTACAAATATTTATGCAGATCATTCCCATGATATTTATAGTGCTTTTGGTTAATTTTGATGGTAGCGATTTCAACCAAGAGCACTATATTGTGCTTAGTTCCCTCTTCATTCCTTAAGTTAATTTTTAATCCTCGCCGCCAGATGCCGTGGCACATAAAAATCAAATAAAATACCACTTTGTGACATAAACAAAAGGTTTCATTTTCAAATGACATTGTTCTTGTTGCTTACGTGGCTGCGTCGTAGTGGCGTAGAACAAAATGAAACCTATTGCTTATGAACTGGCATTTTATTTGAGTTATTGTGTGTCGCCGCCGCTTATCGCGTTGATCAGAATCGTACCTTTATATCATCATAGTAGTTTTCTAGTAGAAAGACATTTAGCAAATACTCATTCGAGACTGCGGGTGGAAATTGAGGCATGCGATAAATCAGGAGGGGCAATTATGTAGTCACGTGATACGCCGGTATCAATTTATCGAACGCTTCCAAGATTGCCTGCCATTCGATATTCAAATTTATTACAATATGGAATTATCGCAAAGAATATCGTTACCATAAATTTTATTCCGCGACCAATATTCGAGGGCCCTTACATAATTACGCATTTTCATAATTTATGTCGTCTTTGTTGCTATAACGAAATAGGTCGCACACGATTTTGTGATCGCTAAGGAAATGTGAAGGAAGTATGTACAGTTTTACTGAAATTCCTTATTTACGCGGGTAGAACTACGTGAAACATATTCTAGTAGTTATTTTTTAATGTTATTATTAAATGGGGAACCGTCCGCAACCTACTAGCGCCAAAAAGCGTTTGTCGCCTGAAACGAACGTTTTTTTTTCGAGGCTAAAACTATGCTAGGTTCTTTCCCAGGAAACAAAGTATCAGCGTTCTAAACTTTATCAAAATCGATTCTGCGGTTTAAGGGTTATATTACAAACACTTTCACATTATTATTATGGATTCCAACGCAATTAGGATTTTCGATATTTCATGTGTCCCCAGGTAGCCCCAGCATGTAGCCGTAGAGTATTCTGTGTCAGTTAAAGTAAATATGATACATGTGATAGCTATATTTTGACATTTCCGTCAAATTTTGTCTATTCGACACTATTATTAACACAAAAGCCCTACGGCCATATAGCTCCATCTGGGGACAAGAGAAATGTCGAATAACCTCATTGAAATGCCGAAGTGTCTTGATATCGGAGCCCGGTAAAAGATAATTTGAAGCCACAAATAAATTGGCTGACAACTATCTAATAATAAACACTGAATCACGCTTGGCAGCTTCTCAACTGCACTTATTACGAGATCCATTAACAAAATTATATTGTCTAAGGCGACTGATTTATGAAAAAAAAAATGATATGATTCAACGGCGCCAGCAAAGCTTTGTATAATGCTTTTGCCTAATCTAGGAGGTAGCGGTCATTGGCCCTCAAAAATATATATTTTTATTAAAAAGCGCAAAACATTCAAACAACTCGACATAAAATGTTTGAGATTTTGGAGCATAGTGTTTACAAGTATGGGTTTTTAAATTATTTTTTTTTTGACATTTGTTTAAATTAATTAGTATATAGTTTATTATATCTCTATTAGTATCTTACATTCTCTATATATGTATGTTTAGTATTAACTAAAAATTTGCATGCTGCTCCAAGCAGAACGTTTGTACTATTTTATAATATAAGATCTTTTGTAACCTACGTTCATAGCAAATAAATTATTATGATTATGATAAATGGTGTCCATTGAGTTTAGATATTTTCATATCCATCTCCAGGAAAAAGTCACAGGATAATTTTTACTGCATACATATTACATAATCTATCTATCTATCTATCTATCTATCTATTTTCAATATTCCGCCATGAACTGAGGGTGCAATTTGGATTACATCGAAGAGCATCTTTGCGGAATGTTTGTTCACGCCGCGCAGAACCCCCATCATTGAAAATATAATAACATAGACAAATTATTTTATTGAATAGTAGTTTATTGAATAGTATAATTTCTCTATGATAATAATAATCTTTATTAAATAGTAGCAACTTAGAAATGAAAATTCGATCTGCTCCGTGACGTCATAATCCATACATTGCATACGAAGTTCATATCAAAATTCGTTTCGCAAGAAAGAGATGGAAAACTTTAATCGCAAAAAAACTTCTTCATTTTACAACGAAACTCTGAATTTCTTCCGTCAATCCATATATTAACACAAGTCTTTTCCCGAGGCTTTGCTTGGGTGAAATTATAACGTTCAGTAGCAACCTTAATTGTAATTACCTGTAAAGACACCTTATAATTTGAGAAGCCACCTAACAAGCGCTGCGAATGTATGATATCACTTTTACGCTCACCGCTGACAAACTTGTAGAAGCAATTCCAAGAACTCCCAAATAAATTGAAAGTCAAACATTGTTATGGCCTCATTCATTTGTGCCAAGTTAATCGTCAGTCCACCTTATGTTGTGTAGGGCTGCCAAAATTATATAGCACTTTCGGTCAATCTTGAGCGATAGCGGTCATTAGCCCTCAAAAAAAATGGTAATACAAACCGCAATTGACAACTCCTTGTGTGTGCAAGCATTTTTTTAATGATATTTAGGGGGCGAGCGAGTAGATGGGTTACCTGATGCAAAGCAACTGCCGTTGCCCATGTGACTCACGACGTCTGAAGAGTGGCAAGTGCGTTTCCGGGCTTGAGGGTAAAGGAATAGGGGATTAGGTTAGTTGGGCTACCGGTAAACTCACTCACAGAACGAAACACAGCACTACGTCGTTTCGCGCCAGTTTTCTGTGAGGCCGGTCATTCACTCACCACACATCATATCACTCCGGTCGACCCGCCCATTCGTGCCAAAGCACGGCTCTCCCACCGCAATGAGTATCCGTTTTATGTACTGGAGATCGGAAAACGTCTCATTGCTACCCGGGCTTGAACCTGCTGTCACGGACGCTCTAAAGCGTTGTAGAGCGGACGCTTAACACTTAACACATAATTTATTATTTTATATTCTAATATAATAATCGTTTTTACTATATTTTAATTCAAATGTTTATCTCAGAAAGCAGTAGCAGCCCTAAGTGAGGCTGTCGTTACTGGGGAAGCGAATTACAAGGCTCCGGAAAAACACGGCCATTACAGCTCGTGTTACTAATTATTCCCGTTTATGTCCATTTTGTTGTATTATATTACTTGGAAACTATGGGTGGAAGTAAATAGCGGTAGCTTTTTAGATTCAGGTAACCAAAGAGTAAAAACGGGAACCTATTATTAAAACTTCGATATATCTGTCCGTCTGTATAGTTTTGTGCAAATATAATATCGCACAACCAAAACCACTACACGCATTTTGTATGCAAAAAGATGTTTATGACGACGGCATCCGCTAACAAAGGATTTTGATAAATTTTAGCCCGAAGAGGAATTATAGGGGATGAAAGATTGTATGATAGTATTTTTAACGCGAGCAAAGCCTCGGGCAAAAGCAAGTATTGCATGAAAGCTGAATTAATAATTAAATTAATATAAAGTCAGATAAAACCGACGAAGTACTCGCGCACGAAAAGCTCCGTACAAATAAACAGCAAAAACTAAAAAAATATATTCGGATATTTGAATAGTTATAACAGTATATCACGTCAGTCAAAGCGCTATATAGATGTACTGCAGCGCCATCTAGTACAAGATACGGCCTGGAGACAGACAGACAGTCAGACGAATAGATGGACAGATGGACAGACAAATCATATTCTTAATAAACGTTTTTACTTTTTACAGTCTAAAACGATATATATTTAAACATTCTACTTTTCACGTGAACCAAAATTTATGTGAATCACCATTTTCACGAAAAATTGTGACAAAATTACCCGTCACAGGTCACAGCTGTCACAAGTCGTGTAAAATAAAACGATATTAATTGGTTGTGGGACATAAAATATTTGATAGTGAGTAATGTTGTAACATGCCAACTGGCAGGGTAGCCAGTTCAATACTCCGTGAGTCACTGTAAACAGTTCGAAACTAAAGATTCATGCGTAATTTCATAAATTTGCGGCGAAATGATGTTCTGCCTAAGGCAGCTTTCCGATTCAGGTGACATGCGATTGTGATCGAAGATATATAATAAAATCGGCCAAGTGCGAGTTGGACACTCGCACGAAGAGTTTCGTACCAGTTCAGTCCAAAAAATTGGGAAAACGCATTTCTGAAAGTTTTAAATTATTAAAAAAAGTTTTAAATTTATAAAATAAATATATATGAAAAAGCTAAAAATGTATAAAAGAAAAACATAAAATAAAAATGACAATGGGAATCGCACCCAGGCCTCTTCGTACCTGGGTAGGCATCCTAGCTACTCCGCCACGCCGTCGAACTTATCGATATTATCAAGGAAAACACGAAAAAAATATTTGTTGTATTCATAGAGTATTGTATAAACCTCTAAGGTTGTATTAGAGCTACAATTAATTATTTAATTTATTTTTTTATTATTTGTTGTTATAGCGGCAACTGAAATACATATTGTATGAAAGTCCTTAAGATACAGCCTGGAGACAGACAGATGGACAGACATCAGACAAGTCTTAGCAATAGAAAAAAATTTGATTTGATTTTTTGATTTTTCAAATCACTTTAAGTACACTTTCTGAACGTCGAGACTACGGCGCCTACCGCCGGTTCGGGAACTAGCTAGGTCCATCTTTTACCTGATGGAAAATAACGGTTTGGGACCGGAACCCTAAAAACAATCCTTTTGTTTTCAAGTTTGCTTGTAGCACATGTTATAATAAGATTCTTAATGTTTACCCAATATTTTTATAAAAGCCGTTATTACAACAAAATGTCGTATAAATTCTTATAAACGCCAAAGAAATACCGAAGAAAGATTTTTGTGAAGGCTGAATATCGGGTCAGTTTCAGCATAGCAGTAATATTATTTTCCTTATTTGTTAGTATGAAATCACAATTGTATTCTTACAATAATTCTAAATTCACACCAAGAATTACTTTATTTAAATCCATTAGTCATTTTATAAATAAAGAAGCGCATAACTAGCAATTGACAACTTTGGAGTAAATACTCATTTTTAACCGACTTCCGAAAAAGGAGAAGGTATCTCAATTCGACAGTATATAATATGTTCTTTTTTTTTCCAAAAAATATTGATAAATCTTATATTTGCGATTCTATAATTTAGCCAGTGTATCTAGCTATACGTCAAATTCACATTATTTTAATTTCAATCATTTTTCCGGTCCTAAAGCGTCTACCCAAAAATCTGGTAGTATTTAAAATGTTACTTATCTGCTTCTACCACTTATGTCTTATATCGAACTGTGTCTATTACTTGTTAAAGTCTAAGCCGCTGAACCAATTCTGCATAATATGTGTATGGCTCATTTCATGAAAAGTGCTTGTCATCCTACACACTTTATATTCTCCTGTAAATCATTCCTTGGCGGTGCTATGTTCCTAACACAGAAATCGAACACACGACCTCCGAGTCAAAAGCCACGCTTTTTACCACTTGACTATGAAGGCATCAAATCAAAAGTTTGAAGGTACTTTGCGTCCCGAGAAAGGACATCGGATACTTTTTTACCGGAAAAATCTACGGTTCCCGCGCGATAAAAGGTTTTGGGCGCGACAGAGTTACGGGTGTCATCTAGTTAAAAATAAAATAAAGCAACCCCAAGGGGGTTGTTCATTAAATTATTTGTTCATTAAAATATTTAAACTATGTTTAAATATTTAAACATAGTTTAAATATATTTAACTAATCAAGATTGGCTGTCCCTTTCTGCCGTGTGACGTTTTCAATATTCCAGAAAAGGACTGCGAATATTAACTAGTTAAACATTGTTTAAATATTTCTTATGAATAAGGGAGTTAGTTTTGATCAATTTATAATTTAAGTACATAAAAGATGCATTTAATTACGCACAACAATATAAATAACAATAAGCATAATAAATATTAATGCAGTTAATTACTGAGCAACTCCCGGGGTTCCCCTCAGCTTCTTAAGGGAAGCGGATATTACGTTCACGTTACAGCTAAATTATATCACGGATATAAAACAAATTGGAAATTCCTCTCGATGACGTTAATTTAAATGTATATAAAAATAACGACATCAAGGGCCTGCTTCACCGCTCTCTGATAAGTGTCGGATAGTCTATCCGCGACTTTTTTTTACAGATGTATGGAAAAACTGTCAAAAAAGTTGTGGATAGCCTATCAGAAACTTTATCAGTGAGCGGTGAAACAGGCCCTTACACGTAGGGTTAGTAGAATACGCTAACATTCCTGTCTCCTCTTGTTCCAGGAGTGTCACACAGCCGACAATACATCCTATTCCGTCTGGGACGTCGCGTGCCGGCGTCCATCAAGCAGTTCGCGGAGTCCGGCCGAACGGACGCGCTGACGTCCAACCCGGGCACAATGGACGTGTTCGGAGCGCCGGCCATCACGCAAGGAGCGGGCAGGACTGAGGCGGAGTTCTTCGTTGACGGCAACCATTCTAGGGTAAGTTGAACTGGCTATGGCGCGTTTGGTAAATAATAATAGCGGATATTAAGCGCCTCTGCCAGAGAAAATGTCATTTTTAGGGTTATGTTCGTCTGTGAGTCTCCAGACTGTGTCTTAAAAACAGTTATATCAGTCTACCGCCTCACTGAAGCGATGTGGAGGTACTGAAGCGCTATCTAGTATAAAAAATACTTTCTAGCTATTATCGAACTCGAAAGTTGTTCTTCATACTAGATGGCGCTGAAGTATCTATACATTACGCTATTGCTTGTATGAGGTGGTAGACTGTTATAACCTTTTCAACGTTGTGAGCAATTATTTCAAATTTTTTGGAAAACTAACGACTAAGGAAGTTTAAAATCTAGATTGAACGCACAATAATTCCATAAGAAGTTAATAAAAATGAGAAAATTATAATATGATCATTTAAATAAAATGCCTCTTTATCAACTTTTTGTCTGGGTATTCGTTTATTTTCTACCGACACTGGTCTACTGACTGAAACTGCCACAACTTTGAAGTTGCATAGAACAAAATGAGATTTGCAGGATTACTGATTACCATTCAAGGATAAAACTCACACCAATTGTTAATCTGACACTGGATAATGGACGGAGGATAATGGAGGAGTGTCCACACTGCGAATTTTATCCGCGCGTATTTTTCCGCTAGTTTCGTATACGATAATGATAGTATCCGAACGCGGTAAGAAATCCGCGAAAGAAAGAAAGCTTGATTGAAAGCTTCTTAACCCTTATTATTATTATTAATATTATTATAGCTATACTAATAATATAAAACTGAGGAGTTCGTTTCTTTGAACGCGCTAATCTCAGAAACTACTGGCTGGAATTGAAATTTTTTTTTGGGTTGGCTAGTCCATTTATCGAAGAAGGCTACGACCAATAGGAGCCGAGGAATAATCAAAAAACGGGATAATTTATAAAGCTTTACGCAAACATAGTCGCGGGCAACTACAAGTGTATGATAATTATAACAATTTAAATGCCAATGTCATGATAACCGCGGAATCAAAGCTGTTATCATGTTCCACGAAATTGACAACGAACAGAAATAATGCACGATAATGTATGCGACTTTGATGCAAATTCAAATTTCAATCATTCTGTATGTTTAATCGAAATCAAGCTCGCTAATTTATCACTAGCTGTGCCCTGTGGTGCTGCGTAAGAATTAGGTCATGTGTTAATTCAGGTAGCTCCTTGCCAAATTTTATCGAAATCGGTCAAGCCGTTTAAGCGTAAATAAGTAATAAACACACACACTCACAAACTCTCAAACTTTCACATTTATAATATTAGTAGATTTTTTTATGAAATACAATATGACGTGTCAAAAGCAAAACTATGCAATATCACGCACGAGTGTAAAAAATTTATATGTTAAGCTAATTTCATTTCATAAATAAAGCTTCATTATGTTACTACTTTCATAATAATTATATTTAATACTAATAGCTTCTTCTCAGAATATATCAATTTAGAAAACTTTTGACAGAGAAAACTTTTAGAAAATTTTTGACAGATTGTCCATACAAAATCTGTCAAATAAGCGGTCTGTAAGCGGTGAAACAGGCCCTTAGTCAAAGTGGCATGAAGCATAACGCGAAAAACAAAAGGTTTAAAGACCTACCTTTCTCATACTATTGAAATTTCTTCTAGGCTGAGGCGACACTACTTTTATTTAATTTTTATCTTTTGACTTTATCCGCTACTTCTGTGACACGTTTAATATTATCAGATTATCCGCACTGGCGGTAAAAAATCCGTTATATGTTATGTGTAAGCAGTTCCTAATGTCTAGCTTACACGTATTAAATAGATGAGTAGTTAACTAAACTTTAACTTAATTTTAAGTCATTTAACTTGCCACTTGCTTATTTTTATGCAATTAATAACCTTAAATTTAGTTACCTACTTATCTTCTTAATACTTGTAAACCAGACATTATGTCTGGTGTTTGAAGAGTGTAAATTTTCATACTAAAAATAATTAATGTTTTAAATACATATTCTGTGAAAATTTCAACTGTCTAGCTATTACCGTTCTTGAGATACAGCCTGGACACGGACAGACGGGCGGACATCGAAAACTTAGTAATAGGGTCCAGTTTTTCCCTTTGGGTACGGAACCCTAAAAACGTGTTGTGCCGCTGTGGCTAACCCCTGAATGAGGCTGCGCTCTTGAGGAGAAGTTCTTTATTCCTTCACTAATTGTAAGTGACCCAGTTAAAAGTTTCTTGGAGCACGCCGCTCAAGGAAGCCTTAAAAAAGTAAAAAATCAAACCCTCAAGTTTTAAACAAACTTATTCAAAGTTTGCCAGACCAACCGTTTTTATTACTTGTTCGTGTATTTCGTGTGCCAGTCTTTAAGGCTAATAAAAAGTATAGTAGGGATAATTCAATATAATTCTTGATATATAATTCAATTTATTAAAATAAATATACCTGTTAAGTATAAACAGTTATATATTAACGGATGAAAACTCTAATCGGCAAAAAATGTTTCTCTTCTATCTTTATATTTTTATATACGAGCGAAATACTTTGTGAGGTACAACATTTTTACGAAGGACGCGTAAAGGATGAAATTTCCCCCAGAGGAGGAGCTTGGTATACCACTATTATTTTAAAATATGCTTTAGTTTTGCATATTTTTAATAATGAAAACGCTACACTACAACATTTTGATATAATCATACACGAAATACTCTTGTTTATGGTTGACGTCTGTGATTTTTAGAAAATATTTAGAATATATTATTTACTAGTTGAAAAAAGATTTATTTAAATCCGTCCAGTAGTTCCGGAGATTAGAGCATACAAACAGATAAACAGACAAAGAGACAACTTTTTTTGTAGATTTGTGTTCTATTACTGTTCCTAAGTAAATTGATTAGTTTGTAAAAATAAATGTATAGTCACGCCAATTTTACTATTTTGTTATATGTATGTATAGATAAAGTTTTCATAGCATAATTATGGTCGAATTTCGACCAAAGGGCGAAATAATTTTATTCAGGTACCTTTTACAGCAAATTTTATCAAAATCCATTCTAGACGTCATCAATCAACAAACGTCCAAACAAAGAAATATTTACATTCATAATAATATTGCTACATGATGCCAGCAAATTCGTTGCGGTAAAATTAGTTTATCTTGCAGGAACCGTACATTTTTGTCATTCCCCAGGACTTGACAGGATATTGCTGAATTTTCGTACGGAGATACTTTGATCTCCGTACGAAATTTCAGCAAAATCGATTAAGAGGTTTCGGCGTGAAGAGGTAACAGACAGACACACTTTCGCGTTTATAATATTAGTTAGTATGGATTATATGATACTTTTGAATACACAAATAGTTTGTCTAAGCATAATCTAATCATATTGATCTTATTTTAACTAATTAAACCCAGACTAGCGAAGGTTCGTTGCCTTGAATTTCAATCACTTCAAAGCGGTTTATTTTATAACTTTTAGGATTTGAATTTACTTTAATCCAAGCTAAGTCCGTCGGCAAGTATGGAACTGGAGATGGACACTTAATCTAAATTAATTACTTTAAAGAGAGGTTCATTTCATTACTTTATTTTTGTTGAAGACATAAGTCTCTAAATAATGATTGACAAGTAAGATGATCCATGCGTCGTACACATGTAAAAAGTCGGTCCCGCGCCTGATCTCTCGCCAGTCGTGTCGGTCATCCGTCAAACTGGGTCATGAGAGTAAAGAAAGAGAGAGAGAGAGCACTTGTGTACTACGCACACACTTGGGCACTATAAAATTGCTCCTGCGTAACAGGCCCGATTTCTGTGAAACTGGCCCCGTCAGCGATACAGCTGTGGCAGCTTTATTGTATTTATAGCGTTGTATAATGGACGTTTTGTGTCACTAATGGTTGACTAAACTGACAGAAAATACAAATAAACGCCTTAACCGAGCCCGTTTCATTAACAAAAATCGCATATCTACAATTCACTGGACGGAAATGTGTAATCAACATTTCCATTATGTACTACAAGTACACTCCCGGCACCTATCGATACGAGTGATGTGGCAGTCGTTTTCGTACGATCCCAATAGTTAAAAATCTATATCTGCCATTTCGGATCCGAATACGGATATTTGAGTGCGGATACAGATACGGAATTTACCTACTATCATAACTGTTAGCAATACTAGGAATTATGATGCTAAATATTTATTTTAAGGAATGAAAAATACTCAGACTTTAAATTTCATACTTTTAAATCTACATCATCGCGAGAAAAGTGACGGGTACGGGAACAAATCTGTTGCGGTGACCACAATTAGTGAATTTGCAGTCTGCATCATGCTATCCAAGTTTTCTAAGTATATCGGTGCTAACCGAGCCTAACACCTAGCTCGGTCGGAAGATTGGCGATGACAACATATCTTTCGGATACGGATACGGATGCGGATAGTAATATTTGAGCACCACTACACCCGATACAAACGAACAAAAGCTATAAAGCGGTAAATTACCAAAATTGGTCACAACTGGTAATAAAACGACGATGCTCTATAAATTCCCCCTTTATTACTCGATCCTACTTTATTTGCTTGACGTTCTGTAATTATTGACTCATGGTGTTTTGCATTTTCGTTTTCCACTCCGTTCTGTTTTCTGTACAATTTCGCTTGTTATTTTACTGTTACGGGTTAACTGTCGATGCTAAATATAAAATTACGTAAAATTGGGACTACATTAAGAAAATATTTAATGTGAAAATGAATATACGTCTAAAATAACACTCATTTCCTGACAATAACAATACATAAAACAAAAATTCAAAAACAGGAAAGATAAAAATTTACACAGAACAAATTTCAGATAAAGTTTTTAAATAACATACCATAACCATTGTTTCTATAAAAATACTAGACTAACTTTTAATTCTCTTCCCATGATCATTACCTAACGTAGATTAAGCCAATCTTCCAATAAATTTCCTACAGTTAATCAATTGATTTAGGTGTCCGCGATGGCGCGCATGGTACCCTCTCCTGACTGGTTCATCGGAGTCGACAGCTTCGATCTCTGCGTAGACGGCAACTGGCTCGACAGCATCACTATAGAGGTATGCTTATACACTAATACTACTTGAAGAACTTATTAAATTATTGCGCATTACTCGAAATTATTATCATGATTGCAAAATCAAACGAGTTTCATATTCATAAAAAAGAAACGGCCTCAAAACGGAAACCTGGAGTACACTATATCTAATTTTTACCTCCACTTTTAAGATTCTTAAAAACGAAAATTTTCTAAGGAAAATGTTCGAATGACGTCAATTTATTGTTTTTAAAACACCGATTTGCTAATTGGTCAATATTTACTTTCAATTTTGTATCAAATTGTTTAATTCTTGCTATAAACAAGCCCTCGTCGGAGGGATTTGCTAATTATTTACAATTCAAAGTGGAGAGTTTGTTATCCTGTTATTTTCCGAGGAGAAAACGAATTAATTAATCTAGATACATTTGCAGGAAAGTTGTCACAGATCATTTCTTTACGTTTTAGATTGTAGATGAGGTATCATTCTCAGATGAATTGAAGACACAAATTAAAGAAGCAGGTAACTAACATTACAAATCTGCCGGATTTTTTTGTAAATGGACGCTTTAGAACCAGAAAAATGATTTGAAATTAAAATAATATGAATTCGATGTATAGCTAGATACACTAGCATGATAAATTATAATATTACTTGCAATTTCTCGAAGATTGTAAAATGTTAGTTATCCTCTTCTTCCACTTATGTCTTCTTGTTATTGAATAACTACGAGTACACATTTATTATGGACCAATATTCGTATATCGCGCGGAGATTGTCCGTTTTTCCAGGACAAGAAGCATCCGGTATATATTACGTAGACTTGGTAGGTATAAGCCAAAAATTTTTGTTGAAATCAGTCCAGTAGTTCCGAACATACAAAACAACGTGAAGAACAAAAACAGATTTGTCTACACGACACACATGCTTAGAGCTATTAATTTGATTACGGATTGCTAGGCTTTGTTTTGTCCCTCGGGGATCCTGAAATCATATCAAAGGCCTTTCTGTGGTTATCGCTGTCAATCCCAATTACACCGGTATTACGGTGGTTAATTGGCTCAATAAAAAACAATTGCAATAATATTAATTATATTATTATGCTGTGTATTTTTAGTAGATTAAGGGCCTGTTTCACCACATATTGAAAAGTGTCGTTAAGGTCATCCACAACTTATCTGACATATCAAATTAGTTGTGGTTAACTCTATCCAAGACTTGTCAGGTATGAAACATGTCCTTAGAGTCATGTTTTGACTTTATGAAAATCTTCCTTGAAAGACGTAGGCATCACTAACATTGTGTCTTATTTGAATACATACGCTGTTTTCGGCAAAAATTTCAGTGTTATTACACATCTTAAAACCTTCCTTAGGCTTTTACAAGTATTTAAGGTCAAACTGATTATATGCTTAAACGTTAAGGCCATTTTATGAGTTTAAGCAAGACAGCATTATTTCTTAAAATTCGATTAGTTTTGTCAAAAAAATTCTTTAGTGGTAAGAAAAAAAAAATACAATTCATTAAAAACTTTTCTAACGTAAGTAGCGTATAGACTATTAACAACTTATTTGCAGAAAAAATATATAGAACCTGTAAAACAAGCAGTGTTAACCTATCCGACACTTATCACACAGGACGTGATGCAACATGCCCTAAAGCTGGTATATTTACAGGTTGACCCGCTGGACGCGGGTACAGACAACGGGTTCACGTTCACGGCACCGAACTGGCCGACAGCACCCCAGGGGGTTGCGTACCGCATAACCTCCAAATACCCCTCTCACCCGGCGGGGTCATTCTTCTACCCGCACCTCAGACGGCTACCCCCGATTGCTACCTTCCAGTTTATAAAGGTATTTGGTAGAAAACACGAAAGGCTCTCTGGGATATGTTTAATTTTTATGAAGGTTTTTCTATAAAAACTTGATCTGAAAGTATAATTTTGTAGATGAAATTATAATGTTTGGTAATAGTTTATTAAAAATGTTAGTAATTCACAATCATGTCATTATTAATAAAGTAATTCACAGTCATTCACAAAACAGACCTAAAAAGGTCGTAACAGCAGTAATTATTGCAAAGAAATTGCTCTGCATTCATTTTGGTAGTAGGATTTTGTTAAAAAATCGGATAGTTTTGATAAAAAAGTAACTTTGAAATCAATTGCGAAGTTCCTGTTTTGCAATATTAGTAGTTAGATGCAAGAAAAATGACAATGTATTGCTTTTATGCAATATTGCTAAGTGGCCTGTTTAGAGGGGCAGTTCAGAAAATTGGCTTTCTGCTTTACCTGTAACGTAACCTGCTTAGGTTAGACGGGTTCAAAGACTTCTTTAGCATTTCCCGGGGGCTCCCTGAGGGTCAAAGGGTTTTCGTGGTTGGATACTATTATATATTTGGATAACATTTTTTGTATAAAATGCACCGATTTCCAAAGGTCGATGTGCAATACTTATCGCCGGTTGGTGTTCGTTGAGGTGGTCATCACTTGTTGACTCGATCACTACATTTATATATTCATTGTCATCTCTCTTCAAGCTTCGCGAATACGAGCTATCAGAAGTGTTCCACCGGGACAGCGACGAGCGGAAATACGACGTGCTGAACCTGGACAAGCTGAGCCACAACACAATAGACATGCCGGATGGGAATCGCGCGCTGAATGTAGCTGAGGAGGTGGAGAGAGAGGAGGCACCGAGGATCTACGCCGACGGCTCACTGACTACACCCGACAGCTCCTACTCTTATTATACTTTGTGAGTATTTAGGTAGACAGTCATATGCAATTCCTTCTTATTTGGGTTAATTGATTTTTCACGATTTTAATCCTAAGGCTTCGTGAGCAAATCCAAGATAGTAAAAGTGCTGTATTTCATCACCTTGTTAGTTTATTTCTAACAAATAACAACTGCCGACCAGTTTCCTGACCACTACAGTAGAATAATTTTATGTTGAGGCTAAGCTGCCTTCAACAATAAGGAAAATGCATGAATTTTTATTCTTTGTTTAAATAAATCTATGGTTATTGAAAAACCATGTAGTCCAATTAGTGTTTTGATAGACGAAGTTATTAAGCCTTTAAAGTAGTCGGTTAGAAAGAGAGATCCGATATTGACTGTGACGTCAAAGTTTATTAGCTGCATACAAAGTTTTTAATTTCGTTTTGAGAGAAGAAATCAGAGATTATTTTGTCATTTTAAATATATAGTAGGCCGCTATCATAATAATTTTTATGCGCATATTCCTTATTGACTGTTTGTGTTGCTGAAACGCTGTCATTGTCAGCCTTTTCCTGCCAACTCATTCTATCCTCCATCCTAGGACGAACAACACGGTGTCCACGGAGGAGCCTCGCTCAGCCAACGAGCTGCCAACAGCCACTACCGCAGCCGACAGATCAGCGCTGCGCAGCATGGCTCGGCGTTACAGGGCGCGGCGCCGGCGACCTAGACCGGACAGCGCTGACCCCGCGCAGAGGAGGAAGCGAAAAAGAGCACGTCAGTAGTCATGATAGACCTTTGTTTTTTTTTCCTTTCTACAAATTTATAGTTCAAAATTGTTGTAGCTCATAGGTAAGGTTGATGGGGCTTTAATGATATCATTGACGTCAATTATGGGTCTGGCGGAAGACCGGCGTTGGTTATGGTAGACCAGCACATGCCGAGCGTGCGAGCCAATTTGCGGTTGCCGCTTATATTTAGAGTATTTATTGTTATACTTTACTGTTTAAATTGTATGTAACTGCAAATAAACTTTTATTATCATTATTATTATTAACAAATTTCATGGGCCTTCCATATCTGAGTACGAGTCAAGTTCTTCAAGAGTAAATGTTGTCCCGATATTGCTGTTTGCGCGATTAGCGATAACTCCGCTATAGTGAAAACTGTATTTCGAAATTGTTTTAATGATGACTAATAAGAACAACAAATTTTTAACCGACTTCCAAAAACGAGGAGGTTATATGTTCGGCTGTGGATATATATTTTTTTTATGTATGTTCAACC
>JAOTAV010042121.1:0-17775 GCA_026546445.1 Cyclargus thomasi
GACGCTTCTAGAGAAACCAGAATCACTATATGTTTCCATACAAATTTTGAGGAGTCCCCTCGATTACTCATGGTTCCAATCATCAGCCACCATCATGGTGAATATGGGACCTATTCGGAACAATACCCTATACAACAAAGAAAAATTTTGAAAATCGGTTCACAAACGGCGGAGCTATGCGCGAACATACATAAAAAAAAAATAAAAAAAAATATCCACAGCCGAACATATAACCTCCTCGTTTTTTGAAAGTCGGTTAAAAATAGTTTTTGGTTTTAATAAAGATGTAATATATTATACTTTTTAAATACTCCTACACCACACTCAGATTATAGAGATATTCGATGATTACTCGACTGAATATAATATTATGTCCAAATCGAGGAGCCACGCATACACGCTCGTGTCGAGGGCACACTCACGTCCGCTTGCCGATCATCGCATGTGTACAGAAACGACTGCGTGGATTGCACAATGATCGTGCCGATTACCAATCAACGATTATCGCCGCTTATGTAGAATCAATAATTTTTTTCAGCTATCATTTTTTTTGTTGCACACATATTAATAATCAAGCAAATAACATTTTTAAAAACACAATGGAATACTAACTAGTAATATCTTCCAGTCAAGCACAGATAGAGGAAACATAATAATTTAAGACATGAAGTGAATGTGCTGTGGTAAAAAATAATAATATATTACAATATATACATGCTTTATTTGCAGAGATATAAAAGTTTGCGGCAATGTAGGTTACTCGAAGGAGGAAAAAATCGATGTTTTCATCTTTTATAGCCTGCTGCCTCGATGGCTTCAGCTGGCGATTAGCCGCCTCGGCGACCCAGTAGCTAGTGCGTTCGCGGCCTCACAGCTCAGTAATCGTAGGTAGTGCGTTCGCGGCCTTATTCACAGCTCAGTAATCCCCCTCCTTACGCGGAAACGTGAACATCACTCATACAAAACTATTAATAGTGTGTACACTTGTAAGGGCAAGTATGGAATGCTAGATATTTACCCTTTCAGTTCACATATTTACCCTTTCACATAAGGGAACGACAGGGGAGGCGATGACATTTATAGTTCTTGCTCATTATAATGTGGAATAGTTTTTGCGCTATTTTGCGCTATTAATGTTAATTTTAACTATGTTGAATAGAAATGTGCGTTAAGACATACCTTAGAAAAACAAATGCAATGCTTGGAATCATTAAATAATTATCTAAGTCCAATGCTCTTACATTTGTAAATACGAGTAGATCTATAGGTATACTTAGAAGCACCTACTTTTCAAATATTAATAATTTCTAATATTCCAACATTTTAGGAAGTTATACGAGGTAAGCTGAAAAATTGTCACACATCTCTCCTATTACTTAATTTTATTTACATTGAGGCAACCCGAAGAGAAATACGTCAATGTTTCAGCTTGCCGCAAATACCTACTCCAGATTTGCTACCAGCTCTCGGAATACGAAGGTGTTAGGCTATTATGTTGAACGCCAATGCCTGACTTTGTTACGTTTTCACTAGGAATAAAGTGAAAATAGCTAACTTAGGGTATTCCACAATCAGTTTAAGATCAGAGTTAATCAAGAGTTATGAGCCGTCGGGTGTCGTGAACTCGTAACGTTTAAAGGCGGCCGCAGTTAAATATTTTGTGCTATGAAATTATTAGAACCATCAAAATTTTATGTTACTCGCCCTAAAATTGCTTAATACAAATTATTTCGTCGAGGACGTAAAGATTTTAAGCTTGGAAATATTATTTTTTGATTACCTTAATTTCGGTCTCTGTACAATATTATATCCTAACCCTCTAATCCATTATGGATATACTTTGAATGATGATCAGTAAATTAACTGTAGTAGTAATCGCATGCAGCATGATAGACAAGAAAAAAAAAACATAATACTCGCAAGTTTAGGAATCTCCTCCTTTTTGGACGGCGGTTAAAGACATAGTGTACCTTTAAACTTCTCTAAGGAACCAAGAATAATTTTTTGTGATATAGACGCGGCTTTACGTACCTCGAGCGGTGCTCCGTTTCCATCAGATATACATTCTAAACGTGAATACGAAAAAACACAATTCCGCCGAGCAACTATTTGTATTGGCCCCCGTTGGCCCCTGTCGGCCCCCGTTGGCCCCTGTCGGCCCCCGCTAGCCCCCGCCAGCCCCCTCTAGCCCACGGTCTGGCCCCCGCTGTTGGCTCGGCAAATGGCGCATGAACAATGAGCTAATCAAAAGGTATAATTATTTAAAGAGGCCTCGGTGAATTATACAAAACGTAACGAAAAGGCTGTGTAACGGTTTGATTGGTTAAATACTAAGTGTAACGCGCAAAATCTCAATTGTGTCAGCGGTTGCGGAGTAGAGAGACGAATTGTCTTAGAGAGGTAAACTACGCAGGCTACGAGATACAGATAGAGAGACATATTGTCTGTAGAGGTGTAATAATACCCAGGCGTAGGCGTTCCCGTGGAAGAGCACGAATGGGCCGGCTCGACCGGAGTGATACCACGGCCTCACAGAAAACGTGAATGGCTTGAAACGGCGTTGTGCTGTGTTTCGTTCAGTGAGTGAGTTTACCGGTGGTCCAACTTCCCTAACTACTTATCCCTATTCCCTCATAAATGCCGGCAACGCACTAGCGACTCTGCGGATGTCGCGAGTGTCCATGGGCGACGACAGTTGCTTTCCATTAGGTAACCCGTCTACTCGCTTGCCACTAAATATCATAAAAAGGAAGTGTTGTACATATTTTTACATCTAAATTCTAAACATTTAACTAAAACTCCCAGGTGACTGACAAAAACAACTGTGACTGACAGAATGGCGGATTTAGGATTCCAAATTGTGAAGGTCCAAAATTTTTTTCCAGGGCAAAAATAGATTATGAATAACTGTGATTAGCGATGCATCTAACATTTCATTATCTTTGATTTAAAAATTCGAATTCTACTTTCATATGTAACTACTTACCTCGTAGGCTCGCAAAACTCCAAAGCTCGCTCTTCGCTCAGGACACATTAATTTTTCTTACGTTATTAGCTATCGTTTAAAAATTCAAACTCTACTTACTTAGGTACCTACGTACTTACCTTGTAGGTTAGCAAAACTCGAAAGCTCGATCTCCGCGAGGGCACAACTCACGAGTGGCAGGTTTGAGGTTGCGGTTGGAACTTATCTGTGGTCGCCGCGAGTCCGAACCTCGATAGCCCACGGGCAGCCCCAGGATCGATAGTAGTCGGATAGTTCCCTCAGGACTTTCGGCGGCACAAGTTCAGTATAAGGCCAATAGCAAGCTTGTGGTTCGCGCAAACTTTTTAGCCGACTGCGCTAGTGAGGGTATGTTTTTTGGGAAATTTCCGGTGCATTCGATGGACTTCTAGTCCAGTACGTATCGCCGAACCGTACTTTTCTTAGGTGTAGTGGAAGTGGAAGCCTCCTGTAAACTAATACACTGGACGAAACACCACGCAATGCTCTTTCACGCTAGTTTTCTGTGAGGCCGTGGTATTGCTTCGGTCGAGCCGACCGTGTCGTGCCAAAGCTCGGCTTCTCCGTCAATGAGCATCCACGTTATGTATCTGAAAGCAGATAATGTGTTATTGGTACACGCCTCCACCCGGGCTCCAACATAGAACCCTCTCGAGTGCAAACCAAAGGTTAGGACCCACTGGGTCATGGGCGCATTGTAATGATTGATGACCCACATTATTTTGCCATAAGTTCTGTCGACTCACAAACTTCACAGCGGCCCAGACCGGTGGCGACGGGCGGGTTATTATTAGCCACGCTAACTGTTTATGCCAGTGCGGCTAGTCTGCACTTCCTGCAGCGCGGTGCCAATGTACTGTTGAACTGCAGTTACACCACACAGACTGCACTAACCTCGATTGTAGTACGCCACCACGGGCCGTATTCACCGTGCGCTTCTGTTAGCGAATCCACGATAGAGCAGAATGATGAGGAATCCGTGTCTTTTGAAACAATTCCAATAGGCAAAATGTGCGTTAAACAAATTTTTAGCTTGGTTTGTCATTTTATTTGAATACCTTATTCATGGCTTGATTACAGACTGGATCGTACGAGCGACGATCTCGCCTATTGTCGCAGCTACAACGATGTTCAACTAATGCTAAGCGCGACCATTAAATTTTCACGCCGCTTCATATCAAAGATCAATAAATTCAAGTAATATCTGATGTCTATCACATTTTCGCAGAAACAAGAACGTAATTCCCATCCAATCAAATTAAAAAGCAACACGAAGCTTGTAAAAAATAGTGATGTGAAAATATAGCGTTATTGTCGATAAATTGATCGATACGCCACTGACTCACGTGCCGCGCGTAATGAAATAAGTTGTGGGACTGTATCACTGACTATGTATGGCCCAGATCGGACTAGGGCTGCCACTTGGCGGTTTTGTTTTTGCTAAAAAATGTTCTTTAACAGTTATTGTAGTAGTAGTAGTAGTAACAGTTGCACTCGGAGACATTGAATGACGATCGACTTTGATGTGATAAAGATCTTGTCAGTAAAGGAATTGAGTTTATGTTATGTCAAAATCTTTATTAAATTGACATAATATTTCATTTTATTTCGCTGAGTACGGTGATACCTAATTTATTTTACAATATCTAAAGCTTTACTCGCTTCAAATACATTTTGGTTGTATTTTTAATAATTCAAGCCACTAGAACAAGATATAATACACAACCAAATATTATACAATAATATATATTTTATAAGTCAGTTAACCACGTCAATGTTAGGTTTCAGTATAGCAAGGGTTCCATACAATACTGAATTAACCTACTGACTTAGGGGCTTGAAAAAGTGAATTGCGTGTTCAAATAATATAAAAAAATGTCTTGGGCCGTTTTGGTTAAGGGGGTCGAAATTTATCTTGCGATTTTCAAATTCAAACCTAAATTGTATATTCAGGTGTCTTGAGCGAAATCACCCTCGACGTATGAAGTTATTGTGCTCACCTATTTCGGGAAGGATTTCGTATATATTCGGATGCGAATTACAGTGTCACCGTCATCCGTCATAATCTGAATCCGCGTGTGTCAGCCCTAAGTGCGTGAGGCGAACATATGTTATTTACGTGACGTTTGATACTTTTTCTCCCCGCGGCCGACGAGGCGTGCGCTAATGTCGATACAGCCTCGACAATTTTATTTATCGCCGAATCCGACTGAATGATGTTTATTGAGATGGAAAATATATTTAATTTTATAGAGATAGGTTCTCATACTTATCATTTTGTGTTGGAGGTACTGAGTATTGAAGTGGAAAGTACCGAAGCGTATTCGGGTAGTTTTGCTAAAAGTGAATAAAAGTTGCTGTTTTACGACAAATTAACGAAAAAAAAAGTAATGGATAATGTGATGGTATTTCCTTTTTTTTAATTTTTATCTCGTCACAATTGTTTTCAAGGGCTCATTATAAGTACTGACAATGGGACGGGAACATAATAACGCTTGTTCATAATCCATACGAATGTGCAGATATTACGTCATATAAATAGTTGGGTCATTACATCCTGGCAGCTGATACTCTGTGCGATACGAAACAGACGCCTAATTTTGCAGATAGGCAATATTATTTCTGTACATAAAAATATTTATGTCGCGCCATTTGCGCCCCGCCTTATTCTCACAATATCATTAAAGTAAAACGAAGTTTCGAAGTAAAAAACTCATATAAAGTTTGCCATCAGATATAAAGAATACATGGAAATGTTAACATGCGAATAATGTACGGACGAGTTACGTGACGCTAGTGATGTCAATTACCTTCGCATAATTTATCGATAAAAATATTGAGTTATGTGCGATATCGATAAATATGTTAAGTGGAATGTTTGACTCTTATTGTGTCTATCATGTATCAAATATAGAATGCGATAAGTAATGTTTCACAGTTTTTTTTATATTACTGCAGGTTTGTCTGGGAGTGGGCATAGTTTTTTGTAGAGTTTCATTTCTGTATGTTAACTAAAATTATGACAATATTTAAATTTTCATTATGCCATGTCGTGATTTGTTTCATAGGGAACGGGCTGGATTAATTTGATGTTGAAATATTATAAATACTGGCAAAGTTTTTTATCGCTAATTTTATGTAGTAAAATACCTCACAATTCTAAATTTTAATGTTATTATATTATTACATTTTATTTGTTGCTAATTAAAATTATCAACGCTCTGTGTCCACGAAGTTATGACTGCAATCTTAAAGTATAATGGGTCTATTTTTGTGCACAATTAGCATATGACCCGAGCTCTCACGGCAGCCTACTGAGCCAAAAAGCCTCGTTTTCAAATCAATTAAGTTGTTGACCGCCATTCAGAGCCGGGTGGTCCGCGGCGAAATTAAGAAAAGCTATCGCAGAGAAAAAATATGAGCCTGAAATTCATATTCCTAATAACATCGGCTAGTGATGTGCTTTTTATATCGATATCGATTCGTTACTTTCTACGCTACTCTTTTTGATCTTTTGATAAAAAAAGTTATCGTAAACCTTAAAATTTTCACAGTAGTAAATAAAAGCAACTTATTTGCGGACTATAAATTAAGCTATAACTTCAAGATTCTTTGGATTCTCGGAAAGGATATGCCTAGGTTAAACCAAGGTTTAAAAAACCACATGATTTAGTGCGCCTTTTGTCATAATTTATGTGGACATTAAAAGGCAATTTGTCTTTTACTGGTTTTAAGTCATTGGTCTGTGTGGCCGGAAATTCCTAGTGAATCACGACTGTTAAACGTTTTATGTCAAATTCTTTCTGAGTTTCGATCTAAATGTATAATGGGGGTAATTGAAAGGGAGCTATTTGACGGACCTACGTAATTTGGTGGGAATATGTCATTTCTATGTAAGTCGTGATATGTCGGTTGAGTTTGACATAGCTCGTCCAAATTACTTGGATCCACGATCTGTATCAGTTTCAATTTCTCTAATTGTACCTACACCAAAAATTAAACCAACTCTATAGTGTTTTCTTGTACTTTACGATGAAAAAGAGGTTTTGTTTTTTATCTATAATAATCCAGAATTCTGACGTACTAATAACTAGCTATACTATGAATCTGAATCTGAAAACTATCAATATTATGAATCTGAAAGTGTGTTGGTCTTTATGACTGTCCGTCTGTTATCTCTTCACGCTTAGACGCTGAACCGATAAAATGAAATTTGTTATGGACAAACTATGTGTCCTTAGGAAGAACTTTGATGCTAATTATTCCGGGAAAATGTATGGTTCCTCCGCGATTACCGAAGGTTTGCACAACGGAGTTGTGAGCATAATGTAATCTAACTGTTATTCGTTATGTATTAAAAACAACATTTACTTTCTTCTATACTATATATACAATATCTTCTATACTAGTATACAAAGCTGAAAAGTTTGTTTTTTGAACGCGCTTATCTAAGAAACTACTTGTCGGAATTGAAAACGTCTTTTTGTGTTGGTTAGCCTATTTATCGAGGAAGGCTATATATAACATGACGCTACGACGAGCAGTAATCAAAAAAATGTTTAACGCGGACGTAGTCGCGGGCAAGAGCTAGTTCGAAATATAACTCTTGTATAAATTCGGGGTTCTCACGGCATCGGCGCCATGTTTCCGCGGCGCTGGTGTGCATAAAGTCACTATTAAACAATTAGGTTACGGCCCCGGGCGTATCACTTACGGCGTCCATCAAAATGTTATTTGCATTAATAATTTGATAACTTACACAGCTACCCCAAATCTTGGAGTTTCCGTAGTCCGTATGTACCTACACACGGGTGGTTATTTCACCCGCGTAACGCTCATCGGTAATCGCGAATAATAAGTACACGTGCTGTTAGTGTGAGATTATTTCACAGGACAATTTTTCATGAATTAGAATATTATTCAGGCTATTTTAATTTGTGACTAATTGATGGCTAGCGTAGCGTCAGTAGACATACGAAAGTATACATAAACTGACAGATATTTCGAATAAACTGACAGATTTCCTTAGTGCATTCGTCACTTTTTCTATCTTGCTGTAGAAAGACACTTTCTCTGTCGCTATGCTAGGGCTGCAGAATTTCAGGACATAAGCCTGTTTAACTGCTGTACCTAGCCTGTACAAAATATATATAATGCTCTAAGAATTATGTTTCGTATTAAATTATCAGTGTTGTCAATAAATCTTTAATTAGGACCTGTTTCTCCGCTTACTGTTAAAGTTTATGTTAGGCTATCCACAAAATTTTTGACAGATTTTCCATACAAAATCTGTCAAATAAAGTTGTATCTGTCAAATTAATTGACTATCTATAAGCGGTGAAACAGACCCTTAGACTTCCACGAGCCCGTTCAGTGCACGTTACAGGCCCTATCTCACGTTTCAGATGCTTTTACCAGTTCTACTTCTAGTTGATGAAGTCTCAACCAGAGGAAGAACTTGTATGGGCATCTGTCATTCATTATGCATACAAATTTTTGGCCTGGCTGAAGTAAAGATATGAATTATATTTTAATTAAGACTCTAACAAACATACATATAAAACGATTTCATATTGTTTTATATCTATGTTTGTCCTAAAACTTCTAGAAAGAAATTAAATTGTTAAAAATAATGCGTAAATAATCCTTGTAAGAAACCGTATGTTTCCACAGTTACAAAGTTACTGCGAAGTCCCGACTTCAGGTGGAAGTTAGAGTAAGGGTTAAGTAACTCAGGTACAAGTCTAACTAACAAAAATTAAGTTAACCGACCGGTCAAAGCTACCGATAACCGGCCAATGTTGCCCTAACAGTGTTAGTTGGTAATAATAAATTCACTTTGTACGGATTTGTATGTACGATTTGATTAGAGAAGGGTCGGACGGGGCTTTGAACCTGCTGCTAATGCCGGAGTTAGTTATTCACAGTAAAACCTTAAACACGGCTCAGACTATAGTTTATTCGGAATACAAATGTACAATAAATATTCGCTTTAAAGCGTGTCAAGCTTAAAAATCGCAGGTGCGTAAAGCTTCATATCAAATGTCGAATGTCGTGTGCTTAAAACGATAAACGAATGGTTGACTGGTAGAGATTGCTATTAGCAATAAGTTCGCCTTTTTAACCGACTTCCAAAAACAAGGAGATTATATGTTCGGCTGTGGATATATTTGTGCATCATTGTACATGTTTATGGATTTTTTAAAATATTTTAATGTCATTATATAATATATAGAGGTAACAATTAATTATAAAATAGGATAATAAACTACAGATACAAATAGGATGTTTACATATGATTGACATTGTTAGAAAGATGAAAAGCAGTCGTCACTCAAAAACGACAACGTTGTACCTAAGTTTTTATAGGTCGCTTTTATAAGGTTTTGTACTCAATTGTAAGATTTTGATTCGATCCATTTATTTTGACTGTATTATTATGGTATTTATTACCTATTGTGAACATTTGTGCATGAGTCCAACTCGTACCTTGCAGGTTGAAATAGTAACATGTAGGTATATAATCACATGAATGACCCCAAAAACTATTTATTCCTCCAACTATCGCAGTACGCATTAGGTAAGCAGCGAGCACGAGACAAACAATAGTAATGCGCGGGCGCAGCCTTATAGGAGACCAAATAAACAAGGTATGATTTAGCCGGCGCGGGCGGCGGTATCAGCTACATCGTGCTATCGCTTACCTCTCCTGCCTCACGAGTACCTCAGGGGAGAGGTGTATAGCTGGCGAGGAGAGAAAAAACATCGCATGAAGCGAAAGCATCGTATCAACTAGGAATACGATGCTGAATGTACAACCAGGGAAGTTAAAACAGATACAGAGCGGGGATCTAATTAATTTGGTGGTAGTTTTATGACGAACTCAGCCGTCAGATCACGACTTACATGGAATTGACATATTGCCATGACATAGGTTCGTCAACTGGCTTTCTTTCAATTTCTCCCATTATACCTACTACCATAAGTTATAGTTGTACTCTTTTTATGGTATTAGCGAGCATACCAGCAGACTAGTTACTTGATAGAAAACAACTACTGGACACTTGTAACATCAGAGAGTTGCTAGCGCGTTGCCGACTATTTTATGAGTGAATAGGCTTCAGGAAAATGGAAAGGTCATGAGGATGGAGAATAAAGTGTGAGTTTCAGGCCTCAGCTATACTCACCCACTCGACGAAACACAGCGAAGGCTCTCCCACGGAAAAATCGAATCTCGGCGGATGCTGAAAGTTCCAACGACTTAAATCGAGTATTTGCATGGATTTGTTAGCGTACACTCGTAGGTTAAGTTGTGACATCGCGGAGTTAGACATATCTCGCCCACGCCAGCTACTGGGCTCTGGGATTGTTACACGCGAAACGACGACTACGCTATTAAGTTACGTGGGAGGTAATGGAGACATGTCTCTATTCTGAGGTAAAGTTTGTGTTTGCGGCGGTGTAACAAGGGAATTGAAGATAAAATATGATGAAGATGATTATTCGCTCTGCATCCTTTATAGACTATATCACGGGGAGTGCTCAGAGAAATTATTCGGAATCATTCCATTTACAACTATGCCTATGCGAAAAATTAACATCTACATCGTCTTGATGGGTATTTAGTAGTAATTTTTTTACCGTGCGCTTTTAGCGTTACTTTCTCCTTCGCACATTAAATCTTTTAAATGAACTATCACCAGCAGTATTTCCGGAACGATACGACCTGCAAACTTTCAAGAAGCGAGCGTGTTCCTCTTAAAAGGCCGGCAACGCACCTGCTACTCTTCTGGTGTTGCTAGTGTCTGTGTGCGGCGGTAATTGCTTTCCATCAGGTAACCCGTTTGTTTGTTTACCCCCTTATTTTATAAAAATAATAAAAAATGGAGATAATCTCATGTAGACTGGTTCACGATTTCCGTTCGATTTGAATTAGAAAAATTTCCGATCATTGGTAAATTATTATGCTTCGCTCGGACAGCGTATGTCGGATGTCGCGCGACAAAGTGTGGTTAAGGGGCCGAACTCCGGGTGTCAGGAGAACGAGTAGGAATGCTGCGTCCTACTAAAACAAACGTGAAATATAAAAGTAAGATGGCATAACATTCGGTCGTTAACGTATTTGAATTTTGAACGTGCCGTTTGAGAGATAGTGTTCAGGAGCTCTACGCTGAACAGAGCTGTCTGCTGTTTCGAGTCATGTCGCGGTGAATTAATAGTTTTTTTCTGGAAAATTTCGACTACATTATGATGTATCTTATAGCTTAGCTTGCGTTGTTTAGCCGGTAGGGGCGGCGCGCTGTTCAATATGTAAATGCGGTGCGGTGCGCGCCTGTACCGCCGCGACCTGCCCAATGCAATTGCTCATGACTGTACCCAATATCTTGTGTTGTGACCTGTACTAGCTGGCGGTAGAGGTCACGTCATAAACATCATCATCAGCCCGTCCCCTTCGAAAGGGACTTCCTTCGAGAGCCCTATCTCAGTTATTAAAGGTTACCATCCGATCAACGTAACAACGCCACCGACCCCCCGACATTTGTCCAGGCGATCTGATGAAACCTTTACCCTATGTCATAACTCATTTGTTTGATTTGAGAAAGCCATCTTACACAGTAGTCAGTGCCCTGGGCACCTTCATCCAAGTGTCTCCAGTCTAAGATTATATATTATATATGATATAGATGTTAGCCTCACGTTTTGACTGCCCCTTTGTTCACCACTGCTGCAGTATGCATGTCACGCGCAGTACATAATAACTCTTCTGTCCAATATAAAAATAAAATAATAAATAAATAAATGTAATAACCTAATTTTAATTTAATTGACATTGAGAAATTTTAATATCAACAAATAACAGTAATTTTATATTATTTTATTTTATTTGAATTACATTTTTTAATTTTAATTTTAATTTTTATTAATTTATTTATTAATTATTTTATGTTTACTAATGAATTTTTGATGATTTTTTTTTCTTTATGATTTTTTTTTTTAATTAATGAATTTTACAAAATATTAACTCAATATGATTAATCTTCACTATTAATGATGTATAATATGTAAATGTAATTTTGTTTTGTTTTATTGTAATTTATGGGTCTCAGTAGCCCGAAATAAATGATTTTATTTTATTTTATTTTATTATTATTTATTATTAAGGTGGCCTTTTCCAGTATTGGGCTTACAAGATGAGATGATGAGAGTTGAATTTCCTTCGTTTTTATTATTCATAGTATTAATTTTGTCAGAGTACAGGCCAATGCGCTGGTGAATTGTAATAAGGCTTTTTTTGCCATAATTTATCTTACTTCAGAAACACCTGGCCCAAATAAGGACATCTAAGTGAGTTAAAAGCTTTACTAGGCATTGAAAACTTTTGATTTGTTAACTTGGGCATGATTATTTATATTAAATTACTTGCAGATAATCAGGGTGTCCACCTCTAGGAACTAGAACACCTTAGCTTTGATGAGCATTTTTGTAGGCCTCATTGTATTACGTAATTAAATTAAATTTAAATGTGTGTCGATAATGTTTGAAAATAAACCACTTTGATTTTATATGTTGTTGTTATTGTTTTCTTATTTTACATTAGTAACAAACATGATTTAATTTTTAGGTGATATTATGCCTTACCTTTACTAATGTAAAACAATAATCCAATATAAAATAGTAGTCGAGAAACTGTAATCCCAAAAAAAAAAATTTTTAATTTCGCGGGGTTGTAAAGTTTCAGGGTGCAGCCTAACAGATGGCGCTAGCTTCTGTGCGATGTTATTAATATGAAGTTGGCATTCTTCTCTGTGAGTAATTGTGTTCTATGACGCGTACACAACCATCGTTACATTTTGGTTAAGGCCTGTAGACTACGGCGCGGTGAAGGGAATTTTTTCGAAAAAATGTACCTACAGTTACCGCAAAATTCCTAATTGACGCGAAACGTCTAGTCTAAGTTGTTCAATTGTATTTATTTGTCGCGGGTAATACCTCTGAACCGAACGGCTTTCAAAAATTATTTTATTATTTATTAGAAAGTTACTATACGAAATTACTACAGGTTTTTTTTAAATTAAATGTATCTTAATATTTATATTTCTTGTGTGCGTGTGTTTGTCACAGGAAATCCCACTAAACGACTGGATCGATTTAAGTAAAAAAACTTTTGTCACTGTTTCAGGGGATTTGAGAAAGGTTTGGATTCACAAACCAAGACCGTTAGGAAAACTTTTTTCGGGTCCGCTAGTACCATTCTAAGTATTTCATAATAATAAATATTATTGATGCTGTATCCGAAACGATTATAATATCAATAGGCTAACGAACTGCGGAAGAAAACTTTGAGTTATTTGGGTTCCGTAGGCAAAGGGTAAAAACGGGTTCCTATTACTGAGACTACAATGTCTCTCCGCCCGTCCGTCTGTCTGTCTCCAGGCTGTATCTCACGAACAGTAATAGCTAAGCAGTTGAAATTTTCACAGAATATGTATTTCTGTCTCCGCTATGACAACAAATACTAAAAACTAAATAAATATGAAAGCTCAGGATGGCCTTCATCGGATTCTTCAAAAAAATATTCATCTCGTAACGGAATATAATTAGGGTAGTTTGTAAAAAAAAAATAACGTTGCATTGGAAAAGTTCAACGATTTACCTGATATATAATAATTACACCGCGTAACAATATTTACTTTAGTTTTTATTTACAGTCAATCACTTCAAAATGTCTTTTAATTAAAAAGATTAATAGGGATTTGTCGAAGGAGTCCTGAATCAACTCTCGACTCAAGATGGCCGCTCCGCTACCATCGACACGACGCTCCGTGACAGTGACAGTGACAAGCTGTCACTCTTGACATAGACATTTGGGTATTTGCCGACCAATATAAATATTTAAAGGAGGCTCTCATACAGCAAACATGGTTTATGCCATTTTCTTTGTTTTGACAATAGATATTGCTATGATGCTATGATGTAGTCGACATCGCGCTATTGTTAACACACCGCGGTATGTTATAACTATTTAACTTTCAGAAACAGGTTTTTAAATATTTTTGCTCTCCACTGGTACGGAACGCTTCGTGCGGGAGTCCAACTCGCACTTGACCGGTTTTCATTATCACAATAATGTTTATAAAGTGATAATTTCAATTAAAATAAACTGCTAGATTGTTACAAAACTTTAAAATATTTATGTGATAAATTTTCCTTAAACCATGGCTTGGCACGAATGGCCCGGTTCGATCGGAGGAATACCACGGCCTTATTGAAAACTGGCGTAAAAAAATGATGCGCTGTGTTTCGTCCAGTGAGGGTATGATGATGGAAAGTCTAAGAAAAAGTCATTTCATAATTCGCACTCGAGAGGGTGCAGGTTCGAACCCCGGTGGAGGCGTGTACCAATGAGACATTTTCCGATCTTAAGCACATAATGCGGATGCTCATTTCCGTGGGAGAGCCATGCTTCGGCACGAATGGGCCGGCTATGGGAATAGGGAATGGGAATAGGAATAGGGGGATTAGAGAAGTCGGGCAAACCGGTAAAGTCACTCAATGAACGAAACATGGCACAATGCCGTTTCACGCCAGTTTTATGTAAGGTCATGGTATCAACTCAATGAGTATCAGGGAACACTGAATAGCACGTTTCTTGAAGTTGTATCACTTGTCCACACTTGTGGGTGAAAACGAATATTTAATATTCGATATCCTACCATTATCGCACATTGACAACTAAAATGACACAAATTTTGCAAAAATACAAAAAACACAACCCCACTCTCCGAAATCCCCGCTAAAAACTGACGAATTTTTAGTTGCTATCGGGCATAAAAAGCAAAAATTTGCATGAATTGTAGTTACATGATGTTATGACATAATCTGACATAATTATTTTTGTTTTATTTATGAACACAACCTCACAATGTCAGCAATAATGTAATGTTTTGATTTCAAAATTAATTGATGTCATTTAAATAATTCAGACTTCGGGCCATAGTTCAAAGGAGAAAATAATTAGCTACAAAAATTAATTTTTATTTCTCGTATATTGTTTATATTTATCGCTTGTATATTTGTAAAAATATCGGCACTTGAAAGGCGGTGGCTTCAAAGAACCGTGAACTTATCCTTAATTTTGTTATAATTAACGTCATTTCTTATTTCATAAGTGAATTAAATTATAAATACATATTACGTGTACGACCACGACTTAACTAGGCACATGACCTTGACAAAGTCATTTCGGTAAAATGTAAAAAAAATGTCTAAAAACTGCAACAGAATTCTAGCTATATCTTTGTATGATAGCCTCTTCTCTATGTCTATTCCCTTTCCTACTTCCGTTCCAGTATTATTAAATTTATGTATTAAATTAATTTATTCATCTTTGTCTCAGTATCTACTGAGATAAATTGCTACTAGGCAATTTAAATAATATTTAATATCTTGTAGTAAAACTTACTAACTATCCGAAATCCAAAATTCCGTGTTTAATTTCCTTACGCCTATTCACTACTTTTGTCTATGGCAAAGTACACGTGTCAGTACCAATATCCAAACGAAAAAAAAAATAGCTAAAATATCGATGCTTGTATCGGTAACAATTGGCAAATTTTTTAATGCTGTTTGTGGACATTTTGTTAATTTTTTTTTATTTTTTCCAAAATGACTTTCTCAAGGTCATGTGCCTTGTTGAGTAGCACAGGTTAAAATTCTTTAATCATTATAAAATAACATTGCAATTTTTTGATAGTATTATTATTATTTATTCTTAAAAATTGCCATTATTGATTGACAGAGATCAAAAAAAACTGACTTTGGACCCGCGCGTGAAGGGTTCCGTACGTAGCAAAAAGTGAGGAAATGTTTCTCAGAAATTAATACAGTTAAAAATTTAAGTTAATAGTAATAAAAAAATAAGTTCTTTTCTTGACAAATTAGCGATGTGCATTATGATTTTTTTTTGTTAGTTCTATTTTATAATTGAACATCCAGTCAGTTTTTCTTGACGTTTTTTTTTACGTTTTGCTATATTTTTTTGTCTCGCTTACTCTCTTGAACCACTGATTTCATATTTCAAGTTACACGCAAAGTATGTGAAAACTTTTTATTGGTCTTCTTGTGTGTGTCCTTTTTCTTATTTTTTTATGTAGCCCTAAGTTTTCGGAATAGAAATAAAATTAAATAAAATAAAAAAATGTATAAATTGCTGTTTAAGCGGCAACAGAAATACTTAATCAGTGATAATTTTAACTCTATCTATTTCTACTACTGTCTTTCTTGAAATGCAGCTAGGAGACAGACAGACAGACATCGATGTCTTTCAATAAAAAATCTTTCTAATCATATGTTTCCTTCAAATAATTTTTGGTTTCGTTGTTATCTGTCACCTTACCCTTAGGCTATTCCCTTAGGTTGTGCCAAGGTAAATGGCAGTTACTTTACATGATTAGTTCCTTTGCTCCACTAATTTAATAAAAAAAACCCTAATGTCATAAAAATTGTCAGCGTGGCCTAGCGGTGAAATTCTCAGTATACAGCACCGCTCTCCTGGGAGGTGAGGGTTCAAATCCTATAAAGCGGTAAAATATTTTCTGTTGCCTATTTTTCTTTTCAAAATTGGAACCCTTCGTGCGCGAGTCTAACTCGCACTTGGCCGGATTTTATGCCGCACGGAATTCTTAAAAAAAAAACAAAATCACGGAAGTATCAAATCTGAGAATTCCGACCGCAGGTCCGATGGAAAGTATTGTAGGAAATCAATTCTAAGAAGCGTACAGGAAAACTAAGTTTGCGTGCTGCTGGATGGAAATTTAGGTCTTTGTCAACGCCATGACCTGGAGACGAGAAGACAATGATATCCTCGCTTCTTTAGTATAATAGACAGAATGAAACTACTGTTTCAACTGAGGGTCAGTCAACGAAGATCATGATCTTAAGTGGTAGGATCAGTTTCCACAAAAAATGACAGACATCAATTGCACGAAATGTCATTCTTATCACACATGATGTCGTCCACAGATGTCAAAATAACTAGCTAGGGACACAGCGCAATCGTTGTTTCACACCCATATTTAAAAAAAGGATATTTCTACAGTCGAGCCGGCCCGTTCGTGTCGATGCACGGCAACGAGCATCCTCCTACCTTTCAACATGCCTTCCCTGCTCCCTATTTCCGTCCCTGGAGGACCATAGATCTAGCCGAATGGCTACCGAGAAACTGTTTCTTTCTACAAACAAAATGACGGATGCACAGATCTGTCAGTTTCAAGTGACGATATCCGTCAATTTTACCTGCACGAATGAGCCGATGCCTGTTCGACCGGATAAGTGCCATGACCACAGAAATACCTGCGCTGTGTTTCGTCGATGCGATGGGGTGAGTTTTTAACCGATTTTTTGGAGACCTCCCTACTCCTATTCAATTTTGCATATACTCTTAAAAGGTCGGCAGCTCATTGCTAATTCTTATAATGTTGCGAGGGCCCACAGGCGGTTTTGGCTTTCTATCAGGTGACTCCTTTACTCATGTGGGAATCTTCCGACCGAACAGGTGTTATCTCGGTCAGGCCAAAGCCCGCTTAAATTGTATCAGTTGTCATATTAGATATAGTGTCGGGCTGAGAGATCTTCGATAGCGCGATGCAGGATTATTGTGGGTCCCGCCACACCCATTTGTCCCTCCTAATTTTAAGATTATTTTTTAACAAAAAATTTAAACCGACTTCCAAAGGAAAAAACTAAAATAGTACAAAACAAACTAAAAAGTA
>JAOTAV010042132.1:0-17773 GCA_026546445.1 Cyclargus thomasi
TCTCAACCCGCATTTTTACTTACAGGTTGAGGTTAATTTTCGCGGAATATTGCTAAAAATCTTAATTAACTAAACTTGAAGCTATGGATTTGCGCAAAGTAAACTTGGAGGTATATTTGTTCCGATTTTCGATCCATCTAATAATGTGACGAAATCATTTGAACCGATGTACACAACAAAAATAATAATAAATAAGGGAGATTTTTATAATGGCGTTCGTATAAAGGGCGCCATTGTACGACAACCTTGGCCCGGCAAGGGGCCTCTAGTTATTGTGAACAGCAAATTATTGTAATTTAGATGTTGTCGAGGGGCCACATATGATACGTTATTGTAACAGAACACTATTTATCATCATCAGGACCATTACAGCTAAATGTGACAGAAAACAGAACACCTGGCAGATTTTAAACGACTTCATTAGGGGCTAAGTTTTCACAAATAAAATACATCATGCGCGATCATTATACGCAAAAAAAAAAATAAGTATATTTATTTGTTTATCCTTCCTTCTCGGCCTAACAAAGTAGGCATTCGACTTGATTTTTGGCATTTACTTGGTTGAAGGCATGGAGAGTAATTTATTAGGCTACTTTAGGTCTCGAGAAACGAGAAGAAATTAAAACTGGCCTAATGCGAGTTAGACTCGCGCACGTAGGGTTCCGTAGTAGCAGAGAGCAAAAATTGGGTTACGTGTTTTGGAAGTTAAGCAGCTATAATGTTTGTGTAAGCAATGGCGCGATGTAGACGACCAGTAGCGGCATCTATGATCAAAAGAGAGAAAATAAAAGAACACGTTTGTTGTATGAGAGCCCCCTTGAATATTTGATTTATTTAATTTTTAATATTTGTTTTTATAGCGGAGACAGAAATGCACAATCTGAGTATGTTTGTGTTTCAACTCTTTAATTTTCTATCACCGTTCCTCAGGCACAGCCTGGGGACAGACAGACGGACTGACATACAGATGGACAGAAATCGAAATCTTTGTAATAGGGTCCCGTTTTTACCCGACTGTACCAGAAGAAGTCTTATGTTTTTCGAGGGTATGTTTGTATGTATGTATGTATGTATGTGTATAATTGTTTGGCACGCTCTGCAGCATAAACGGCTTGATGGATTTCAGCGTATGATATATCGTTAGATTTGTCTTGATAGCGCAAGTAACACAGTACAGTACGGTGTGCATAAAAAAAAACAAAATGGCGGATTTTGCGGTCAAAATTTTGGGGCGTTCCAAAATTTTTTCCCCCATTTAGATAAGATATCAAAATGAATGGCTTTAAATGACCATTCTAGAAAAATACATAACTTTATGTATTTATAAATTGCAATGGTTCCAGTAGTCGAGTTGTCTGTTTTTCAAAATTTTGCTTGTTACCCTTCTGGTATGCATCCCTCAAAACTACTTTCAAATAACTTAATTTCAACTGGAAGTGAAAACATATTTACAAACTTGTAGTAAATAAAAACGCCGAAGATATTGAATATAGCGTTATTTACCCATGCAAATCGCGGTTGACACTATATCCGAGACCGGGTGCCCCATGGTGCTCAAATGATGGATGCGATGTCATCGGACCTACAAATAGGGGTCGCCGCTCGTTATTGTGTTAAAATCAATTTGGCTCATCCCTCGCACTAATGACGTGATAATATTATCGATAAAGTTTGAATTTTACGTGAATTTTCGCTATATATTTAGACATCGATTGAACCTATGAAACGCTTGAAACGAGTTTAATTATTACAATAATATTAATCTTTATTGAAATCAAAGGGTTGTACATATTTATACTAGAGCCTCTGACCTCTGCACTAGTGTTAAATTGCAGAGGCCAGTGTCTACGCTCATGTAATATATAATAAGTTTTTTAACCCCTGTAATACATAATTATGTTTAAATTATGAAAACCAAAGGTGATGATTAATAATTAAAATAGACTTCTTGCAAAAACTTTTAGATATCAGAAAAAATTTACGAAATATCACGACGTGTTATTTATTTACACTTCAAGTTATTTGCGTTGAATTGACAATGCATGACGCACTGGATGCTTTTCGTTGCAAATCATTATCTATTATCATAGAGAATAGGAAAAATTTTTAAAAAGTGAAAATAATTTTATGTTGTGTTCTGTTGCATGCGCGGAAATAATTTTTAGCAAAACTCGTACTTTATTTTATACATATAACGACTAAAAAAATGTGAAACTCCATTATTCTATTTAACAGCAGCAAGTTCATCCACAATGTTTACTATAGATAATGATAGTGAATAATAAAAAATTTAAAAAAGTGAAAATAATTTTAAGTTGTGTTCTGTTGCACGCGCGGAAATAATTTTTAGCAAAACTCGTACTTTATTTTATACATATAACGACTAAAAATTGTGAAACTTTATTATTCTATTTAACAGCAGCAAGTTTACTCACGAGACCTGAATATATTAAGTGCATTTAAAATCGAACAAGTTTATCGACATCTTGCGTCGCGTTTCGCATCACTAAAGAGGACGACAACAGATTCTACAGAATAGGGTATGCCACCCCACAGAAAGTAGGCAAACGCGATCTCGTAACAAAAGTCATACAGCTAGCCCCTAGCTTTAAATGTTATTGCATGTGAAGCCCAATTTTTAACATTTTTTTATAGGGTAGCTATTTAATAGGGATCAGTTTACTTGCTTTTAAAATAAGCTTTGCGGTTACTCAGTTAATAAGGCACATAAAATACAAATCTGTTAAACTAATAAAATTATTGTTTTATTTTTGCAACAGCAAAATTTGCTTATTATGCCTGGCACGGATTTTCATACAAATTTTGACATTTCATATAAACTTATATACCAACTAACGGCGAGTTTTATTTAAAGTTTATTTAAATTTTATTATTTGTTCTCTTTTCTAATTTATGACCTAATCGGATGTACCCTAAAAGCGTTTTCGTCAGTACATATAAAATCATAATTTAAATTCTTTCATTTTATGATTAGGCTGAAATACGACTCCTAGGCCAAGTTTTACTATAAATATGCGTTTGTTTATTGAAATTCAATATGAGTCAAGTAGCCTATTCTTGCGTCGAAGCTCGAAAGCTGCGAAGTCCGAAAGCTTTAAGCTTTATTTTCGTATGTCTAAAAGCGCCGAGAATAAAACTGCGACTCCCGACATATTTAACAAAAACAGAATTATCGAAACATCGTCAACTCCATTACAGCGCTTCTTCTAAATCGGCAGGCGACAATTCGATGGAATGTTTAGATAAGGGACCAGTTAATGCTGTTTTAGGATTGTGTCAACAGAGCCCGCCTTCTTAACTTACTCTACGTGAATCAAATAATTCAGGATTGTTAGATTCGCATCTGTAACATCTTTACCTTTTTCCAATATTGACTTGCTGACTTAGAAGACGATCTTGTCGACGTCGAATAAGATACAAATTTATTTTATATCAATTTACCTTTCATATTTTATAAATATAATAAAACATTAAAATTGGACTGTACATTTAATATTTTTACAAAATAATTAATGAGAGGGCGCTTAAAAACAGTAATAGAACACATATCGACAAAAACAAGCTGTCTGCTTGTCTGTTTGTACACGCTAATCTCAAGAACTACAGAACGGATTTGAACGGGAACCAACTCGGCGAGAAGAACCGGCGTAAAAAACTCGCAGGGGTCCATCTGTTACCTAAAAGTTGGAAAATAAAAATAATATCTCTTAAAGCTAATGTAACAAACAATAATTGTTTTTAGTTACATAAATAATTGTAAGTTAAAACAATATGCTTCATATATTACAATGTATTGTAACTTGTTTATAAAATAATAAAAATAATAATTAAAAATAACCAAAATTACATAATTGTAAGTCAAGACATTCAATATTATGCATAAGCAGCCAAGAGCAAGGAGCCATTCTACTCCCAGGATGTGCTGTCATACATAAAATCATTTATTTTATAGTAAGATTTAGCACACAAACGTTATTTTACAACTTTGTTGTCTTTAAACTTATTTATAGAAAGATTTTGAACGTTTTCTTGGTTTTTATTGTAAAGGCGTATTCATTGACCCTTAAAAGATTTACTTACTTTACTAAGTCTGAACACTGGTAACTGGTAACAACATAGATTAGTAAACAAACATAGATTACCATTATATTATTAGTAAGTATAGCAAGGAAGTACGTAAGTATATAATTTAATACTACTATTAGATAAAAAAAAAATCTAATAGTATTTTAAAATATAACAAGAACGTCTTATGAAATATTTAATATTTTAAGAATAATAATAAATTTATTTATTATTTTACATAAGGTTCTTGTTATATTTAGTCGACTCTCGTAGTCAACACGCTGGAATGATCGTATCTGTAGCCGTAGTCCATCACCCGTTAACATTGATATGACTGCCCAAGAGATTATTGGTCAAAGGGGCCGGGAACGTGTGAACTGTGAACCGGACCGATCGGCAATAATGGTAGTGATTGGTGCTTTACCGCTGTGCGTACTATCAGGGAAGTTAATTGCCAGACTGCGGATGTAAGTTATTTGGTCGCGTCATGTCAAACCTAACCGACAGATCAAGACTCTCATGGAATTTACGTGTACCAAATAATAATAATAAAATATCTATTCAAAATTCTTTACACTACACTACAAGTACACGAACACAAAAACAAATTATAGGAAAATAAAAGGCCAAAATGGTGTAGGTCTGTTAACTGGCTCTATATCAATTTCCTCGATTGTATCAGTAGTTTTGACGATCTCTTTAGCTTTGTTTTTTTACAATCATATCGTCATTCCTAAATCGAGTTCAAATTACGTCACTCCATTCCTTCTCATATTTTGTCACATAACACGTTTTTTAATAACAAAATAACATGAAATAAATAAAGTTAAACGACAAAATTGGGAGTTCAGAAAATGAACATTAGATTTGCTATGAACGCGTTTAGTTTAGAAAGATCAAATTTGGTATTGTAAACGCGTTTAAATACGTTTTGAGTCGGTTTAAAGTGCAATAAGCGAGTTAAATTACCTTAGTGAAATCCAGTCAAAAATTAGCGAAATTGGCCATTTTTTTTAACATGACAATTACGGAAATGTGAACAGGTTATTATATAGCCTAGTCACATCTCCGTAAGTTTTTATAAACAACACTCAAGATAGTTGTAAGGATATGCAGTGACCATTGAGTCACAATGGTTGAGTTCTGAAAGATGTACGGTACGATTGTTGGCCGGGATAACGTAGAATATTCATCCTCAACGTTTTTAGAATTTATTGAACACTTTTTGATCTGATAATTTGTAGTTAACTAAATATCGGTTACGTTTTAGCCACGATTTTTAAAATAAATAGCGTGCTAAGTGTAAGCTCGAATAGCTGATCTATGAACGAACGAAATTAAAAGATTGTTTTTTTTATATTTAAGAGAAAGGCTGTTGCTGACAGGGATTTTTTTTTTATTTTATGTAAAGGTGGTCATAAGGATTAAAATGTCTTTGCCATTTTGGCCCGGTATGAACGTTTATGTTTACCGGATAGACTTCGATAAAACTGAACTCTTTGCCTTGATAAATGACATCTGGTAACCTGAGCAGCAAACCAACTTGTTATTTTGTTTATATTTCTACTATTTAGTATGTTTTTGTACGGAATCAAATGATTTACATAATATTATAGTAATTGCGCGAAAATGACTCGGTGCAGAAGCTCTTAAATAAATAAAATCTCATCGGCGAATACACTCGGATTGATCCACGTCAAATGCGTATTTATATAAGTAATGAAAAGCTCTCGGCGTCGGCCATATTCTGGTAGAATACTAACAATATTGATAACCATAATGATTAAGCAAATCTGTTCCGTTTCGTCCTTTTAGGTACTATAATGCTTTCCAATGCCTTGACTTGGTACAAATAATAAACTCGAAACGGTAGGTATTACAAGAAGGTCCTAGACATTACTTTCTAAATTCACTCATCCATTAGTTAAGATCATTTTTTTATTATATAACTCTCTAGCATTTTCAAAAATTTTTTAAAGCTATTTTATCCAATAAATTACAAAGAAAACCACTCTTTCTCCATAAGGAACAAGTTTACTCATATTTTGTTTTGCACTTTCCAGCACACAAAGTATACGGAATACATAATATTAATAGAGTCAAGCGAGCAAAACTTCTAGGAAACTTTATTAAGAGAATATTTTATGATAAAAATGAATTTATAAAGTCTCATCAAAGCAAGTTTGAGCGGTGTCATAAATAAAACAGATTCCTTATTATTCTCACATCGCAGCTAGTTCGCTTCGCGCTTCCGTAATAGGGCGCTGCGGTCCAATCATGTAATGGAAACACGGCGTTCTTTACCAGAGCTTCCATCAAAATACTCCATTCATCGGTATAGCCTAAAAACCAATTTCGAATATTTTTTACTATTATCGGCGCTCATGAAATTTCTATACGTAGTTTTAGCCATTTCGCTGATGATTTGACGTAAAACGAACGTGAAACTAGTGAGAAATGTTTGACGTAAGCACGAGTGAGCAATATATCGTAGAAGTTACTGATCTTTTTAGAACTCCATTCTCTACTGACCTTACTTCTAGTAGAATGTTCAGTTTTCAGATAGTCTTATTTTTCTTTGTATGGAAGGTAATTTTGAAGAATCGTAGTCTTATCAATAGGATCCTATTTTCACTTTTTCGGCACGGCCCCGAAAATTCAGTTTACTATTTTTTTTATTTAATTTAGGGGGCAAACGAGCAGACGGGATACCAGATGGAAAGCAACTCCCGTCGCCCATGGACACTCGTGACATCCGAAGAGTCGCAAGTGCGTTGCCGGCCTTTATGAGGGAATATAAATTGGGAATACGGATAGAACTCTGAACGAAACACAGCACAACGCCGTCTCACGCAAGTTTTCTTGAGGCCGTGGTATCACTACGGTAGAGCCGGCCCATTCATGCCGAAGTTTACCTCTCCCACGGCAAATTCATCTAGAGTACAATACCATGCAACATTAGAATGCCCCACGCAAATATCGTTGATTTTTTAAGATTCTGAATTTAATAGATTCATCTGAAAGAATCATACTGACGAGCATTTTCGGGATCTGATGTCAGGGAACCATCTGGATGTATGAGGCCAGTCTTAGAACTGTTTTTGAAATTGATAATTCTGACATAGTCCTATAAGATGGCACGTTCGAGATTTACAGATGAGTTTAGGGCACGCTTACAGCATTTTCGAAGCAGTAAACTCGTAATTTGTAAGTGCACGCGAAACGTAATTTGTCTATTTGAAGTCGGTTTACCGGTTATGTCTATTGTGCCAAACAACGTCATGATGTGTACGAGGCGAGCTCCGCTGCTTCGGGCATTTGTCTCAATTGTATTTTTAAAATAAAGACGAACGAGCGTCCCCGACTTATGGGTCACTAAGAGTGACTAACGACACAAGCGATTTACACCGCCCAGAGCCCGACGATATAGCGCGATTGTACCAAATGGTCTCTCTGTAGCGCAGTGGTTGAGCGAGCAGCTTAAACTGGGGGTTTCAAATCCGATGAAACAGGTTTTTCAACGTTCCTGTGTCATGGATATGTGTACGTAATATTTGTCCTGGTACTTAGACGGGGCCAGGCCGACGTGCTCTGAAGTGTCATGATTAAAAAATGTTCGTCGGTGAATTATTCGATCGAAAGCTTTCTTTTTTTGGGCAAACGAAACTAGCTTTCACTATTCACTACCCTACTGGCGAGTGTCAGTACATTTTTGTGGTATTTTTAAAAATATAAGATACGCATATAGGGTACGCATATTACGGTGACCTCGTGGATAGCGCTAGAAACTTCCGTGCCTTTAAGCGTTTTTGTTACAATTATTACTAGTATCAGTCTAGCACAATTAATTCAAATAAGACTTAGATCTGGCTTAGTAGTCACAATAATTATTAACATTCCCGTGGTGCTCCCCCCTTAGTTCTTCGACTTTCGGTCATTGCAACTTTGTGCTGTTTCCCGCTTTGTACGGGGAGGGAAAATCTGGTATTTCCTACTCATCCTATCTTCTTCTGATTAATTTCGTTGCGGGTCCCAAGACAGCTTTAGCACGTCCCTCGAGTTCCTGAGATCACAAGGGTTTTCGTGGTTGGATACCGCTGCTGATCCTGGCGACACAGGAGATACAGTGGTGGGAATGTGTGGTGGGCCAAAGCCTGTTTTAAAAATATTTAGAGAAAGACGTGCAGGGAGATGGGCCTCTGGTTAACTAAATCGTTCGTGCACGGCAATAAATGTTCCTGCCACAGAATGAAGTTTAACGTAAATAGCTGATGTAGTCAATAGATTCAGTAATAATATCCGTATCACGGACACAATAATCCGAGCAGCGAACAACGTCAACAAGACAGACACCAAGATATCTGGTGTTTGTTCAGCGCTTGGCTTCATATTGGCTACGAATATTGATTTCGACGTGATCAGTTCTAAACACAAAAACACAGTACCTACATACAGGATGCAAACGAACCCGTTGCCTAAATTTTTTACTGGCTCAGGTACCATAGGGATAGACAAAAAAATTCGGCGTATTTTTTTTCGTTTACAGAAAGGACAGTTTAAAAAGAATTAGCCTGCTGTTCTTTGTCGAAAAACGAGCCTCGTGTATGAAGCTTGTTTGGCCCGCGGCTAAAAGCTAGTTAACGAAGAGCTTCTCTAGATATTATAAATGTCGTTTTTAATTTTTTTTTATTTTAAAGTAGTAACTATCTACTATTTTCCTGAATTTAAATAGAAAATTCAATAATATTATGAAAGAAAGTTTGTATCTGAGAATGCTTTGAAATGGACACGCTAGCGCCATCTCGTAACATTACACGGAGTTGCAAATCATAACTTATTAAATACAGCACGTAATAAAATTCTTTTTGAAGATTTTTATTATTCTCAAAAAGACATGGTCACTTACATGAGAATATTACAATATAATAAAAAAATCAATAATTGTAAAGTTCACAAAGTATAAATAACAGTTTTAAATACAATAATTAGGTAAAAAATATATCCACCCAATTTTGTCCGTAGGTTGATTTTTTTTTTAAATATCGGAGTATTCATGTTATATTCATGTGTATAGTAAGTAACCTTATACTTCTATAGGGAAAGTGCATGATTTTTTACTCTATCTTTATTGAAAACTGCAGTTGTATTGTTTTTTGGTAAAATGAGAAATTACAAATTTATGAAGCCTTGTTTAATAACTACTGATAAAGACAGATCTCATATTATAGACTGTGACGTCAAAGTCTATTACAAGCTCCATACAAAATGCTAGTATAGGTTTTTAGTATACATCATGCTAAATTAAGTTTTGAGAACTCATTTTCGACAGAAATCGAACAATCTTACACATGTTACATACATTTAAAAGGATACGAAAAAATTCTCGAATAACGATAAAAATAGACAACGTATTACAAAGTGGAAGCTATGATATCGGGAACAATAAAGCTCACAGATGAGAGATGCGTCTACAAATCGTAAATCAAACAGTTTGTCCGTCTGTCTGATGATTCGGTCGGTCAATGTTGGCAATAGTTCAAGTGGATTTACGTGCAAATTTTATGTACCAGGTTTGTATAGTTCGGGGCGCATTACGCAATATACAGATTAAAGATAGGTACTACCAGAAACGTGGATAGCCAGATTGCGAATTCTAGTAGCTTAGTCGTGATTCGTGTTGTGTTGACAGATTCCGACTTCGACTTAATGACGTAGGCCCGTCGACTGGCTATGAACATGAATTGATGTTAGGTTATTTTAGATTAGGTATAATCGGGGAATTTTAAACAAAGCCAGATTGCGGAACACGGAATTACGTAGGTCCGTCAACTGGCTCGATTTCAATTTTTTTCAACCATGAACCAACATGTACCTACCAACATTGACTGGAAAAATAATTGCCTTGTTTCAAACCCCTTGAATTTTAAAATTCTTGATTCCATCACCTACAGAACATCGATGTCTTTATCTGTTTCTGCTAACTTTGTTCATTAAGTCCATTTTTACAAATTAGCCATGTCATGTCGGTATTTGGAAATCCAAATAACGCGAAGTAAAATTTTCGATTACCTATTTTCAGTAGGCCTTTGATTGTGTCAGCCTAATTATTCAACTTTAAATTTTCCGAGACTAATTTATGAAAATCAGGTCATATCAGTGTCACTCGTTTTGAGTTTGTAGTGAAAGGAGAACCTTCTCTTCATTTCCTTTTATCCTCATTGTTCATTAGACTGTAAATGCCGAGAATAATTCAATTTTACAAAAAATTTTGACAATATAATGCTAACAATGCAAAAGATGAATATTGTGATCAATTCGTAGAAACTAAAAGAATATAACCACAGAATAGTCTATCGCATCGCGTTTCATGTTCAGATGGAAAAATCCCTTTAGATCATATACCAGCTTTTGCCCCATGGCTTCGTTTGCGTGGACATTTTATAATCGCGACAAAATACGAATGTTCTTACGTCTTTTTGCCCTTCCTACACACTCTAAAGAAGCGACCGATCGTCTTGATTTTTGGCATAAACTTAGTTGAAAAGTCAACATTTTCCAAATAATTAGTATTTTTACGCGATTTTCGAATTTTATGGGGGCGGGGTTGGGGGATTAAGCCGTAAGCAAATGCTACATTTTATTATAAATGTGTATTTTACATACAGCGGTCCTGTACTGTCGTATGTTATCTTTCAAGTGTATTTGGGCATAAAATACACAAACCACCATGAGACCACTGGAGCTAATTAATCCGGGGATGGCTGTCGCACTCGATTTATGGCCATTATTTATGGCGGGAAAACGAAACGAACAATACGAGATGACCCACTTGGCCGAGGATAATCTTGGCCAAAATATTGGCCACACGCTCCGAAGGATATTGTGGTCAAAATGTGACGAAAGAAATGTATTACAAAAACAATATTTGCGAAGAAGTGGTTAAATAAATTCGGCATAAATGGCATGTTAAGTAAAATTGTTACAGTATAAATATATTAAAAATAACTTTCCTTTAAGCTCGAGTACACAATAAAATACAAGTACATAATAAAAGGAGGTTCAATGTCTTTGAATCGAATTGAGTTTTTGAAAATGAGTAAATTTTGTATGAATAATAATAATGATCGTGAAAATGTTAATATTATAATTTATAATAAATTGAGCTGATCACGAGCTTAAAAAAGTGATCTAAATCGATGATAGGTAGAATATAAAAAATCGAGCTTTAACGTACGGCAAGGGTTTTTTAAGAGTCCATGCTGTCCCATGCTACGCAGACTTTCGCGAAGTCTTTCCGTTTCTTGTCAATAACTTTAATGCCACCATATCAAACACTAGTCGTTTTGCCGTGGGAGATATATGGCCATACTTCGGCACGAATGGGCCGACTCGACCGGAGTGATATCACAGCCTCACAGAAAACTGGCGTGAAATGGCGTTGTGCGCAACTTTCCTAATCGCCCTATTCCTATTTCCATTCCCTATTACCTCAGGTCGGCAACGCACTTCCGACTTCGGATGTCACGAGTGTCCATAGGCGACGGCAGTTGTTTTCCATCAGGTAACCTGTCTGCTAGCATGCCTCCTAAATATCATTAAAAAAATATAGCCGTTGCCCGCGACTACGTCAACGTAAAACTTTATAAATTATTTCGTTTTAACAACATTTTTTTATTACTACTCGGCTTCTATTAGTCGCAGCGACATGTTATATAGCCTATAGCCTTCCTCGATAATAGGACTAACCATCACAAAAAGAATTTATCTATTCCGGCGAGTAGTTGCCGAAATTAGCTCGCCCCAACAACCAATCTCTTCAGTGTTATATTTTTAAGTATAGATACCGTAACCCACTCCGAGGCCGGCCCTGTACCCAGTCTGGTGCGATTTTGCACAATTCCATTTCAGTGTCTCAGCCTTTATGCTCGTCTGTTTAGAGTTATGCTCGCACCTAACCCAGTGGCTCAACTAGAGTAAACTGATTCGGTCACGTGAGCGCTAACTTCAATATCGCCGAATGAATAATTCAGAGCACCGACAAGTCCATCTCAACGATTTGTAGTCAGTTATGTCGACTGCACGACTCCGTTCAACGTAATAGTTCAAATCGATGAGATTGTATACGTAGGTCGGGTAGTTTCCAAATTAGTACACAATATGGATGCACATTGCCGCGGGAGAGCCATGCTTCGGCACGAATCGGCCGGCTTGACCGGAGTGATACCACGGCCTCGCAGATGGCGTGAAACGGCGTTGTGTTGTGTTTGTTTGGCCCAACTTCCCTAATCCCTATTCCTTATTCCCTCATGAAGGCCGGCAACGCACTTGCAACTCTCTGGATGTCGCGAGTGTCTGCTCGCTTGCCCCCTAAATATCATTAAAAAAATAGGTATTTATGAAGTACATCGATTCTTCTAGATGCATTGTATTACGACGTGAATATATTATCTCATACTCTTTATTAATTAAGCGTTTCCACTTTTTTTTTATTTGTTTCAAATAAACTCAAAAAGTACTGAACCAATTTCAAAAATTATTTTATCGTTAGGTTGCCACATTATCACAGACTGATATAGGCCATAAAATATCTAGAAAATCAGCCAAGTTTGACTTGGGCTTGCGAATGGTTCCGTATACAAATAGAGTATTAACAGCAGACTTAGAAGTTAGAAAACTTTTTATTCCGATTTTAAATAAAATAAATCATTTCCGCGCAGGCAATGGCTTTACGAATACTAGATATATACACAATAATAATAATAATAATTTAAATTAAAGTTTTATTACCGACGAAGTGTTTTATCTGAATCATAAGGATTACGCAAGTGTGTTTTAAACATAAGAATGTTTTACGTTTTAGTTTCTGAAAGTTTCATCTGTTACGTTCCGAAGTCGCTACTCGCTGGTACACACAAGTGCATCTACCGCATTGTCGTGTCCGAGCGTGACGCTCGACGTCACAAAACCGCAATGTGTGTATAGCCACCACCAACGGAGAGTTCACACTCAAATCTTACAATTTCTAATTAATTACTCCATTGTTTAATTTGTTTGTGAGGGGGGGCCTAGGGTACCATCATACAGGCCTTGGCTTAGTCTGGGCTCCAAGTCTCCCACAAATTGCTGATGTCATTTTTGGGAGAAATAAACTTATTATTATTTTATTTTATTATTATTTTAATTACCTCTATAATTCTTCTTACAATATAAGAAACGTTATATCAACACATATTCGGCGAAAAGAGAAAATGTTTTTTATGATATTTGGAGGGCAAAACGAGACGGGTTACCTGATGGAAAGCAACTGCCGTCGACCATAGGCACTCGCGATATCCGAAGAGTAGCAAGTGCGTTACCGGCCTTTATAAGGGAATAGGAAATGGAAATAGGGTAGGATAAGGGAAGTTGGGCCACCAGTTAACTCACTCACTGAACAAAACACAGCACAACGCCGTTTCACGCTAGTTTTCTTCCTTCCGGTCAAACCGGCCGATTCGTGCCGAAGCATGGCTCTTCCACGGCAATGAGCATCCGTATTATGTACTTGAGATCGGAAAGTGTCTCATTGGTACACGCCTCAACCGGCGTTTGAACCTGCACCCTCTCGAGTGCGAACCAAAGGTCTTACCCACTAGACTACAGACGCACCTCTATAATGCTTCTAACAATATAAGAAACGTTATTTCAAACCGGCTCTATATAATCGGCGATGATTGTGTAATCTATTATATAAAATCTTCAGGCTTTCCTTCCAGCCTCCCTAGACAAGTGGCAAGCGATTATCGTTTACGAAAATCGCTTGGCGTGTTTATGTATGGGATTGACATTGTCAAACGAAAAGTCACGTGATCGTTCGATCGTCGCTTGCCATTTGTCTAGGGGGGCTGGCCATATAACTCCAGAACGCACGAACTGATTTCCACGGGTTTGCATTCGTTAGTAAAGGTCTCGGGTTCCGTGAGGTTTGCGGCAAAAAAATCATAAAAAATTTCAAGAGGAAAGTTACCACGCGGACGGAGTCGCGTGCACCAGCTAGATAGCTGCATATAATTGGCGTGATAATATTGTGAGTGTATGATCGTTAGTAATACTTTGTTGATCAGAGGTGTTCATAGACGCTGACCGACGAGCAGAAGCGAGTGTGAGGGCTACACAGTCATCCTCGCGTGACATTAAAGACGTTTTTTTTTTAACATACATTTACATAATCACGTGCGTAAACTCGTAAACGTGGAAAAAAGTTTCAAAGTTTATGACACTTGCACCTTACTCAAAGTTATAATATGGTAATGATTTCATTTGTCACTTAACAAAACTTTCTTTCTTTTGCTGATTTTCCTGTAACTTAAGCACTAATCTTCCTGAATTGTAAATAAAAATGAACGTTTAAATATTATGCGCGATGCTTATTTTGCATACGACGTATCACTTGAGATTTGGATAAAAATTAAGCAAGCTTGCTCACTCTTCCCAGCACCTGGTTAGCTACTCACCAAACTAAACAATGTAGTTCCATTCACGATGTAGTTCAAACACGCTCACTCGCGACACAGCCTGAAGGCTCCGCCGCCCACTGCGGCGTCTCGCCGTATACTGCCGCCCGCCCAGCCGCCCTCCCAGCTCTTACACATTTATATTAACTTTTTGAGATCTTTGTAAGTCTTTATTGCATTAAATAAATTTTATACACCTTATTATAAGACGTGAAATGAAAATGTACGAGAAAATATGAAGGGTTCGCTATGAAACTTCGTAGCGCTACTGAGCTTAAGCGCGGTAGCGCAGCGCTCAGAGCTTTTTGAATCGAGTAAAGCTTTTGTATAACAGACCTAAAGTTAACGAGTATCATGTCAAAATTACTGAACGGATTTTCATGAAACTTATACATAGACAATATAGAGATTACGGATAGTATATTGGCTGTCTTAAAATATAAGACACTTTTTGCTCCGATTAATTTCTACCCAAGAAAAGGTTATTTTTGCGGGAAAACTAGTAAATACAATATTAATGAGTGTTTATAATATTTCTAACATACATATCTTTATAGAGAATTTTCGAATTCCTCCCACAGAACATGTTTGGTAAGGATTTAGTAGCATAGGATTGGCACTTTATCAAAGATATGTCGAATCCTTTATCCATTCCCTTCACGAGGAAATTTATAATCTAATATAGAAGTCGTTATTTGAATTGAAGAACTTTCTAAGCCGATATAAAATAAACATTGTTATTTTAAACCATTTAGCATTTACAATTACAAAAGCTCAGGGATTAACGAGTCCTTCGGTGATCATTATACAGTCCAAGTCCCGAAAGCTGGATATCCATAATAGCGTGCCTCAAGCAGTTGTAGCTATATCTCACACACTAACACTTGTGTTTATTACACTGACTGTGATGAAGACGCTGTTGCCAGCTTTATAAAAAGTTCCCTGGAGGCGTCGACCGAGCACATTACCGATTATAACACGAAAATGGCTACCAAGGACAGAAACCACCACGTCCTCAAACTTGCGGGCGTGTAACAATCAAAAGTCGCGATGGTTAGACTAGGCAAATATAATAAAATAAAACAATATGTATAAGAGAACTGTGATAATAAAAACTATGTATAAATATAATAATAAAAAAATAAAAAGTCCACAGCGTGATCGATTTAACATAATATGAGATAAAATGTAAACCTCTGCGCAAAAAAAGAAATTGTAAATTGAGAAAAAAAAGATATGGGCAGAAGCCTTTTAGCATATTATTAATATGAATGCGAAATTATATTGTTAAGTAAATAATATTATGAATGCAATAGATTGTCGTTTATTTGTCTTCATGTTCTAACGAAGGAACTGAAAGACTTAATATTTGGCATAGACTGTTAAAACATGGAGTGTTACATAGGTTACTTTTGCTCGTTGAAAAACATAATCTCCTTTAGAAGTAAAGGAGTTAACAAAATACTTGTATTCTCTTGTTTTTTTTTTAAATTCTACGCAAGCGCGTCCGCATCTCGCTTGCGTAGAATTTGAAAAAAAAAGCTACTAAAGTTTACGTTGTTAAAGCCACATACAAAAATATCGTTTGAATTAAGCTCAAAAATATCAGCCTCGGACCCGTTATCACAGAAAATGCAAATGAAATTAAAATCTTCAAGACGTAATCCACCGTGAAATACAGTCTACGGCGTCGCGTGCCGCTCCGTCCGCTATCCGTCATACAGATAACGAATACTTTTAGGTAGAAGACCTCTGCCTCGAATATAGCGATGTGCCAGGTGATGGTGGTACTGCAAAAGCGACATTAGTAGCCCAATGGGTAAGACCTTTGGTTCGCACTTGAGAGGGTGCAGGTTCAAATCCCGGTGGAGGCGTGTACCAATGAGACATTTTTCGATCTCAAGCACATAATACGGATGCTCATTGCCGTGGGAGAGCCATGCTTCGGCACAAATGGGCCAGCTTGACCTGAGTGATACCACGGCCTCACAGGTGTTACGTTCAGCGAGTGAGTTTACCGTTGGCCCAACTTCCCTAATCCATCTGTCTCTATTCCCTCATAAAGGCCGGCAACGCATTTGCGACTCTTCAGACGTCGTTAGTGTTTATCGGCAACGGCAGTTGCTTTCCATCAGGCAACCCCTCTGCTGGCTTACCCCCTAAATATCATAAAAAAAGTCTAATCTGCGGGTCGAGCAGATTGCCATCCAGTTGACTTCAATAAGAATCTGTACGCTAAGACGCGCCGTCCGTCCCGCCTTGTCGCAAATTGCTAAGATTCACTTTGAGGCCATATTATTGAGGAAATAAATTTCTAGGTGGAGTGCTTACTGTTGCCACCGCGAGCTTCACGCGGTGCGGCCGCCTGGCCTATCGCAAAATTTAAGGCATATCCTCAAAGATGAACCGCAGGTCGTTATAAAATCGGAGAGATACGATCATTCACGTTATAATTTTGAGTAATCGTTCGGTTTTATGATAGATCAGATAACTTTCGTTGTCTAGATAGTCCATGATGGATTAAAAATTGCAAAGCATTAGTTTTCAGCTACCAATAAAAAGTTTTAAAAATATTTTTTTTTGTTTCAACATAATATGATACAAACCGTTGATATAGGAACTTCATGTGAATTAAACCCGATGAGTTAAACAACACCGGAAACATTGCCCTCCTCTCAAACGGCACATTCATATTTTTTTTATTTTATTTTTTTATTACAAATTTCTAGACGTCTATAGGTTTATGGCCATATCTTTTTTTTCTCGTTTTACAATTTTTTTGTACCAAGGTTTACATTTTATCTCATATTGCGTTAAGTCCATCACGCTGTATATATATACAGTTCTCTTATACATATATTATTGCTTTATTTTATTATACTCGACCAAATGTTGTCGGCAATTTTCGGCCTTTCTGCCTTTTTGCCTTTTGAGACTGGAATTTCAGATATCAATATACAACTTACTCATAAATTTCGATTAGGCTAACAACTACTGATTTGACATTTCTTCCATACTTCATCGGTCTGATACGTCATGGATAGCCTATACGGAACCGGTGAAACGGGTCCTTACACAACCAAAAACATTTCCTACGTCTTCAGACACCCATCAATGGGAAATATGCGTGTAAAACAAAATTTATTGAATGCAAATTATTATGATAGTGGGCCTAAAGATATACAGAATCACAA
>JAOTAV010042143.1:0-17770 GCA_026546445.1 Cyclargus thomasi
TATATATAGCATGCAAATATTACTTCTAGCAAATTTTAGTTACATAATAATAGTCATATAAAATTATTAAGAGGGAAAAAAATACTCATTAATGTTAAAACCGGTTATCATTATGAAAATAATAATTTTAAAAAATTTTATTTTTAGTTGGCAAAATACAACATTTCCATTATTATTTGTCAAATTAAAAGAGGAATTTAAATTAAAATATTTCAAAATTGTTAATGTTAACTGTTTTATCATAATACGAAGTAACTTTAGGCCTCAAGTAGTTCGTTGATTGAATAAAAACTTTTAGATTTAAGCCACTTGGTCAGTTCTCTCTTAAATTTTATTAAGATCCTTTAATATTTTTGGTATGGCATTGTATACCTTGATGCACATGAAATAGTACTGTTTTTGAAACAATGATGTACATGGTATAGGTGGGTGGTGTCAAGATCCAATCTGTCTGTATGTCTGTTGCTGCGCGAGTATAATTCATGTGCTTCTGTAAATTGTACATAATTTAACTTAACAAACGTTGCTAACTCAACTATGTATAGGCTAGGTAAAGTCATAATACCTAGTCTTTTAAATAGTTTTCTACATGATTCATAAGGGTGTCTACTACCGCAGATTGCTCTAATACATTTCTTCTGGGCTATAAAAACCCAATTTATTTCTGAAGAGTTTCCTTACAGTATTAGGCCGTACCTGAGGACAGTTTCCACGTAAGCATCGTACATCGCGAGATCTGTTGGTTGCGCGCATATTTGCCTCAATCTTTAGGGGGAATAAGCAAATCGGTTCAGCTCCCTCTTCTCTAAGATTGCTATGTGGAAGATAGTACAGGTGATGCCTTATATACGGGCTCTCCTAATATTTCTCGGCCTAATGTCATTGAGAGCCGAAACAAACTTGTGTCTGAAATAGAGAACTCGTTGAAGAAAGTGTCTGAATGGGGTAGACTTAAATTATTATATATACAACCCCTCTAAGACTCAAGTTTGCGCGTTCACCGCAAAAAAGACACCAATGGTCGTAAAACCTCTTTCTGAAAGCACTCCTCTATAAATCTCCCCCAGCATTGAAATACTTGGAGTTAACATTCCGAGTGAAGTCCAGTTCCGTTGTCATCTGAAGGGTAAGACTAACCTCGAAGAAGCTTGACATTTTAAACCGAGCGAGACAGTATTTTAGTCCGATCCAACGCCTGCAGCTTTACAAGGCACATGTTCGGCCCCATATGTAATACTGTTCTCATCTCTGGGCAGGGGTACCAAAATACCAATTGCTCCCTCTAGATCGTATCCAGCGAAGGGCCGCTCGGATTGTTGATTGCCATAGTGTTTTAAACAAGCTGGACCCCCTGGAGTTGCGCCAAGTTGTAGCTTCGCTCTGCATCCTTTATAGATTTTATCACGGGGAGTGCTCAGAGGAATTATTCGGAATCATTCCACCTGCAACTTTTCGCCATAGTCCTACGCGAAAGGCTTACCACCTATATCGTCTTGATGAATGACAGTCTTTCAGTTTTCACGTAACTTTCTGCCTCACACAGTAAAGCTCTGAAATTAACTATCACCAGCAGTATTTTCGAACCGCAACGACTTACAAACCTTCAATAATAGGGCGTATTCCCTCTTAAAAGGCCGGCAACGCACATGCAACCCTGATGTTGCGAGTGTCTATAGGCGGCAGCAGTTGGTTTCCATCAGGTAACCCGTTTGCTCGTTTTCCCCCTTATTTATATAAAAAAATATATATTATAAATATGCGAAAATGTGCCAAAGATTAAGTGAAGAGAGAGTTTTACCCTAAAAATATGTACAGTTGCTACGCTATTAACAGAGTTCCAGGCGTAGACTAATAAACAACGCGGCTCGTCGCCGACAAGACGCGAATAAACGTAGTATTATATTAATATGTATTTTAGATAATAAAGTATAATGGGCCTTGTTGGCTAAAACAAACGGTAATTAAATGAAAATACACTCACGTGTGGCCCTCAAACGCTGCGACGAGTAGAGGCGTCGCGCGGTCGCGGTCCGCGCGGTGCACATCTGCGCCCCGCTCCAGTAGCAGCGCCGCGCACGCCGCACCCGCACCGCACAGCGCCGCCACCGCTAACGCCGTGCGTCCTGCGCGCAAATTACAAGTAGCTAGTAACTAGCTCTCCCATGCCCACTTTATATATTCAATCGAATTGTGAAACCTCCTCTTTGGAAGTCGATTAAAAACAACGAAAGTTGAATAGTTACGAAAAGGGTAAAAAATGTAACGTTTACAAAAGGGTTTACAAAGGGTATGTATTTATTATTGTAGTAAAATGATAATCATACCATCTTCGTCCGCATGGTTAGGGTCGGCGCCGGCATCGAGCAGTAGTCGGACGATATCGGCGTGTCCCATGTAGGCGGCGGCCATGAGCGGCGTGCGTCCCTCCGCGTCCGCGCGGTCCGCTGCCGCGCCGCCCGCCAACAGACGCGCGACAACCGCTTCGTGACCAGACCACGCCGCCGCACTATGTACAAAAATATGATAAATATACAACGCTTTTTTATTCTAGAAGTCACGGCGACCCGAATGTCTTCTATAAAAGGTGTTTTAAATATTATTCTTTGTATGTAATTGCAAGACTTCCAGAATAAGTAGGCCGTAACAAAGGAACGCAATACGACAATTGAACAATATAATGTTGTGATACCCACCGTAGTGCGGTCCGATTGTCAGCGTCGACACAGTCCACGTCACAGCCGTGCTCCAGTAGAACATCCACAACCTGACACAAATACGAGAAAATATATCAAAATGTTAATGACCTTACTCCGAAAAGGCTTTAATGATTTTGACGAAATTTTATATTTTGCATTTACTGTAAGTCTAAGAACCGGCTACTGTCTAATTTTAAACACACAAGAAGGGAGTGGGACAGCTAGCGTCATTTATATTTTATACACTATCAGTTTGAACAGGTATTAATTTAATTTTACCAACCAGTTTTTAAAACCAGTAGATTTACCTCAGTATGCCCCGCCCACGCCGCAGCACGTAGCGGACTCCAGCCATCGGCGTCTGCCGCAGCGGGCGTCGCACCTGCTCGCAGCAACACAGCTGCAGCGACGGGCCGGCCTGCACGCGCCGCCGCGTGCAGCGCCGTCACGCCCGCGCCATCCGCCACGCGCGCTAGCTCCGGCCAACGCTAAGTGGAAATTAGTTTTTTTTTATCAGAAAATGCAACAAAAAATGACATAAAACATGCACACATTAATTATTTAGCACTGTCCGTTTAATATTTTTACTAAATATGTACCTATACTAATTTTATAAAGAGGAAACGTTTGTATTTTTGTATGTTTGTATCGAATAGGCTCAAAAACTACTGGACGGATTTTAAAATTTCTTTTACCATTACTTGGAGGGATTTTTCCGCATCCGTATAGGCTATATTTTATCCCAGAAAAATTGATTTTTCGTGGTAGTGAAAAAAGTCGAAAAAACTGCCGTACGTTAACGATTCTCGTGAACGCTGCCTAAATGGTTAGAGATGTATAGTTGACTTCTATAGAAAAGTTGTACAATTCAATGATGTCTACAAAAAATTCGGCGATAGTATAAACCAAACATATATATTTTAGCCATTATAAACACTTCTCCATACAATAAAAGTAATTAAAAGTATTAGCCTATGTTTATTGATCATATTATCATCAAATACTATTCCTTATCCAAATAAACTACTTATTGAGCAAGATTGTTTCAATAGCTATAAATTACTTCTTATTTTATTTCAATTAGACAATAAATTCAAAAGATACTGCGATTAAAAATTTGTAATTGGTATTAAAAATAAATGATGGCTGCCGGCCGATACGTGTCGCACGACTCGCACGGCGAAACGGCAGGGGAGGGGGGTGCGAACATAGTGTATAGCAACGTGAAGAGTCGTTAAAATTAAAAATAAAAAAGTTAGGCAGGTACGAAACAAAGAAATGTAACACGAAAAAAAACCTATAAAAACATACATACAAAACAATTTTTTTTCATAGAGCTTAAAAAAGAAATGTCCAACTTCACTAAATATGAATGACAGTAAAAATCTATCTGCCGTGTCTCATAATTTTCGGCTCCGTCGATACCCGTCAATGATCATCATCACCCACCTTCAGCAGCGCTATGAGCGTGTCGTCGTCCCCGCGGCTCGCGAGGTCGAGCAGCGCGGCGGCGTCGAGCGCGACCTCGCCCTCGCCGTCGCCGCTGGCTTCGCCGTCACCGCTACCTTCACCGTTGTCCTCGCTCTCCATCGCCGGCTCCGTCGATAACTGTATACACAACAATCAAATCATCTTACACAACTGAACTCATACAAAATTGCCGCCCGATTCGTAAGAAAGGGTAGTAGTTCGACAAACAACAATGTAGGTAGGTATCTTTACCCTTAAATGTTATAAGATAGCCTAACCTTTTAAAAACGTGTGATGCAAAAGAAAATTCTAACATGTATAATATTTAAAATTGAGGATAGTCAAATATGTACAAAAAAATGAGGATTAAACTTTAGAGCTTGATGCTGGTTTTATTACTCTAACTTTACCCATTAGACAAATGGAAATATCTTTCTATACCATAATAAAGTTGTAGGAACTTACGAGGTCATTGATGTCGTCGGGGTCAGGGTCGGGGTCGGGGTCTGTTCGCGAGTCGGCCCGGCTGAGCTCGAGCAGCGCGCGCAGCACGCGGCGGTCGCGCGGCCACCGGTCCGCGCCGCAGGTCAGCTCCGGCATGATGCTCTCCAGCGTTGACGGTTCCACTGAATAATGTCACTCATTAAGGGTCTGATACAACAGACAAAATAACGCAACGATTAATCCTTAAGATAGTAATTTTTCGTATTAAGTAATTTTTCGTAATAAAAGTGAAAATAAGTACGCTACTTGATACTTGAGATTTCAAAGATTTTTCATCTTTTGAGAGGTGAACAATTTCAATTAAAGTAGCAATTGACGTACAAAAGTTATAAATTATTATGGTTTATATCTGCAATTTAACGATGAAATTTTATAGATTTGTTAAAAAAAATACGCCTGCCGGTTGACAAGAAAAACAGAGACAGGTCCTATTAAATTTTGCATTAATTAATTATTAATAATTACTAACATAATATTATAGTTTTTAAACCATTTATTTTTTTACATACCGTAACATACCATATTTTCACGTGCAATTGAGCTACCAGAAAAACACTACTAAATGAAGCGGCAAATGTAATTGTTGAAGAATAACTAATACCAAGGATTGCAAATAAGTATTGATAAATGTATTTTCCTGTAAAATCTGGTTCTGAAAATTAGACTCTAATAATTAAGAATAAAGCTGAAATCTCAATGGCATTTAAAATATGATCTAGGATATGACGACATGTGTTTTATACAAGCGCAAACCACACAGGAAAGGTTATGAATGTTGGCCTAAATTTTCTCATTTTGTTGTAATTACTTACGGGAAAGTGATTCTTTTCCTTCTGATTCTGGATCGATATCCTTTTCCGATTTTGAGTCGTCATTCTGAAACAAAACAACATAATATATTATGTTTGTAAATGTAATATTTACGATTTTACCACTGGCAGATATGGGAATACTTTTGAGTCCCGAAAACAGACATGATACTTTTCAACCCAGCAAACGGCGCATGATAATCAAATTTTGGCGCAAAGAAGTTGCGGACCTTATCTACTATCATAACATGGTTTTATTAAATATTTTGTATATGTATAAATTCTTGCGTGCGCTAATGCATATACGTGTACGTTGGCATACGTGTAGTGCGTACACGCACCTGTATTGTAGTGACACGTAATTGCCGAGCGGCGTCGGTCTCGCGACGCAGTGCAGCCTCCACATCGCAACCAGAATCCAACACCCATAGAAGTATCAGAGTATGGAGATCCAGAAAGTCTTCGGTATCGCTAGAAATAAAAAAATAATGCATTTATTATTTCAACACCAACTTAAGTACATAACAGTAGAACAAATAAAAATTTATTGCAATTAAAAAAACATTACCTGGTTTTATTTTTCTTTTGCGCCGCTAGATGTTGTTCGAAACTTGTCATGTGATACACATAATAATGTATCTCTAGCGCTGACAATCTAAAAACAAAAGTTAGTGTTAATTTATTTAAAGTGTACTAATAAAATAAGACACCAATGGTCGCGAATCCTCTTTTTGAAAGCACTCCTCTACCAATCTCCCCCAGCATTGAGTTCCGCTGTCATCTGGAGGGTAAAGCTAAGTTAGCCTCGAAGAAACTTGGTATTATAAATAGAGCAAGACAGTATTTTAGTCCGATCCAACGCCAACAGCTTTACAAGGCACAGGTTCGGCCCCATATGGAACACTTTTCTCATCTAAGGGCAGGGGCACCAAAGTACCAATTGCTCTCTCTAGATCGTATCTAGAGAAGGGCCGCTCGGATTGTTGATTGCCATAGTGTTTCAAACAAGAGTTGCGCCGAGATGTAGCTTCGCTCTGCATCCTTTATAGATTTTATCACGGGGAGTACTCAGAGGAATTGTTCGGAATCTGGCAAATCATCTGGTAACTCGTTTGCTCGTTTGCTCTCTTATTAAAAAAAAAAAAACTAATAACATTATGAAACCATTATTCGAAGGACTAAAACTTCATTTAAAAATGGTAATTTTAGTAAAGAAGTAATTTAGATGGGGATCGAATAGTACCATTGACGAATTTAATTGCAAAAATAATTTAAAGTGCTGACTACCAACTAACTGGCTAGAATGGAACGCCCGTCTATTTTCTACCCAGTAGCTGGCTGTCTGCGTATAAATCCTGCTTCCTGGGTTTCGTTATTTATTTCACAAGAAGTAGAATAGTGACGTCACATACGACGTACCTCTTAGCGGTGAGCGTATAATACATAGCGAGTGCCGCGTGTCCGTCCGCGGGGCAGCACAGGTATCGGCGCGTACAGTGCTTCACGTCGCCCAACCACGCGGCAAACGAGTGGTGGAAAAGAGACAGGTAGCCTGTCGACCGCTCCATAACTAGAATCCTGTAAAAAAAATTTTAGAATAAGGTAGACTCAGCCCTAGGAGCCTCTATAATCATATTCATGTACTCCTGAATATTTATATTTTATTGTTTATGGTAAAAGTAACGGCTATTCTTGCTTTAAAAACTCTACGTTGAAAGCCATTCCCCACTATTATAATATAGTAAGAAAAATATATGAATTTCACGTCCACAAGCCTAAAGGTAAATATCATCGAAAAGACACAAAATTCAGTGTATAATTAAACGTCTCTATAAGATGGGGTATCTTGGAATTTAGTCTCAAGGCGCGGTATAGCCCTTGCAGTCAAGCTATAGTAAATACAATACAGTCTAACATTTATGTCTGAATTTCCGTAGTTGTAACGTAGCTTTACTTTGGTGACTAATTACCGTCGCAACAGATGCAGTCGTCGGCTAAAGTCCTCGCGTGTGACACTGTACTCCTTAGTGAGGAGGCACTTGTACAGCATCTCCTCCGTAACTCCGCACCGCGCCGCTAGTAGCACGTCCAACAACAGACGAACCTAAAGTACGCAATGAGAACATAAAGTCATGTTTAATATAAATAGTTCAAACTATGTGTGGGTAAACCTCGTTTCGGACGGCGCCTGTTGCGTCAATGCCACATGAATGATAGTTGTGTATTTAAAAGTGCACGCACACACAGGCCCGCGCGCCCAACTGAGTGGAACGCGATGTCTAATACAAATTAGCTACGTCCATATTAGCACTATAAATGCAACAAATTCCAACAAAATGACGTAACAACTAGCTAGGAAACTACTTCCTCGACCTACCTTAGCGAACCGTCTCCCGTGGAACAGGCGCTGCGCTAGCCACAGGTACAGGCCGTTGAGCGTACCCGGGATCTCGCGGATCTCACGCAGGGCTATGAAACCGTCCGCAACTCCGTCTAACACCTGGTTTAATAACGTATTGTGTAAAAATTAAGTGAAATTTTAAAACTGACATAATAGTCAGCGTGGCACTGGCTAACGAAAACAAACATAAATTTTAAAATATTTACTAAAAATATTTATTTAATCGCAATAAAGACATTGTAAGTTAAACGTTAATTATAATTCAATGTCTCTGAGTGCGGCAAGTAGCAGCGGAGTAGGCAATAAAATCGCTCATTATTTAGCTATTGGTTATGTAGCTATACTGTATAGCTATTTGTATTTGTATGTGTTACTATGATGATACCTTCTCCAAATACAGTAGACAGCCGTCGCTTTTAATTCGTAAGTGATCGAGCGCGGCGGCGGCTGCAGCGGCCGCTGCAGAGTCGCTCGATACGCGCGCCCTGCGAAAACACATCAGACAAATTCTATTACATAAAGGTTAGGTTGTGGTATAGCTTATAAATGTCTGTGACTAACTTTCAAAGTTACACAATAACATAGAATATAAAAGTAACGATAAGTAAAAATCGTGTGCAGCGTCATTAGTATGACAAGGCTTGTTTTTTTATGATATTTAGGGGGCAAGCGAGCAGACGGGTTGCCTGATGCAAAGCATCTACCGTCGCCCATGGATACTCGTGACATCCGAAAAGTCACAAGTGCGTTGCCGGATGAGGGAATAGGATAGGGGGATTAGGGAAGTTGGGCCACCGGTACACTGTACAAAACACAGCACAACGCCGTTTCACGCCAGTCTTCTGTGAGGCCGTGGTATCACTCCGGTTGAGCCGGCCCATTCGCGCCGATACATCCGTATTATGTACTTGAGATCGGAAAATATGTCATTGGTACCTGCACCCTCTCGAGTGCGAACCAAAGGTCTTACCCACTAGACTATAACTACAAATTAATTTCGTATAGAGTATTTGAGCTGCATCAAAACTTATGTTTTTTTCACTTTTGTGTCTGGTCTAACGGTCCACGGCTTAAACTACACTAAACAAATTACCTCAGTCTGGGCTCGGTGTCGAGACGCGCGAGCACATATCGTTGCACGTCGGCCGAGACGTGCGCGCGCTGTAACTCATCCAGGGTTATCTTACGGAACCCTAAGGGAATTTTATTGATATAAGTATTTAAAACAATGGTTTTATAATATATTCATAAGCTATTTTACATGAATATATTATGTTATGTTTATTTTGCTACGTATTAAAACCAATGAGAAGTAACTTACACCTGACTTGCTGCACTTTGTTATGTATTTAGGTACTTTAGCTATTCTTTGTATTATTCACCACAATTAAAGCCAAAAGTCGCCTCTATATCCTTATACAATTCTCCATTATATGTATAATCTTTTAATCGAGTTTTTAAGCGATATGATTATTTTCTAAATTTGTTAAGCAGCACGAATTAACAATACAGCAATTACCGGTGAACATCCTAGTGAGAGCGCGCGAGTGTCTGCGCGCCGTCGCCAGCAGCAACAACCAGTGCGGCAACAGATGTTGATGGCGCGCGAGCAAAGCCGCTACAGACGTCGAGCCCTCAGTTTCGCTCACAGCTGCAAGGTCGAAAAGAATAAATTACAATCATGCGTATGACTTTTGAGTGGCATCTTTAATTTTAATTGTGAAATGTTGGTAAAAAGACTATCGCGAGAGCCAGTCTGTCAGAGGTCTTATATTGTGTTTTCTATATCATAAAAGGTTAGAGATATTATTGTTTAACATTGGCAAAACCACCCTTTTGTTATTTGAAGATAAATTTTAGAGCATAAAAATTTGGACACTTACGGCCAGTAACGCCCTCGTCGATAGCATCCACGAGCAAAAACAAACACTGCTTAGGCGGATCGATCTCTAGCAGCGGAAACAGAATGGCCTTCTTAAAACATTCATCTGGATTTTTGTCGAGATTTTGTGGCAACAGCGCCTGCTGTATCTCCGACTCTGCCAGTAGTTTTTCATAGTAAGCGTTTGCGATCAAGGTTCTAGGATTAACGGGCAAACTCGGGATAGGCGGGGGCACATCTTCGGCGGCCGCCCTTTTCTTTTCCAGAAGCTTCTCCAAGTCAGTTTGCAAATCGTCTGCGGGAGGGTTCACTAGATTAGTATACTCCGGCAGTTCGGTCTCCTCGGCTGACGCTTTATCGGATTTCTTTGGAGAACTCTCTACGGAACTCGGTTTCAAATCATTCTTATTCGGATACCTAAAATTGGCCACCGGTATTCGAGACTTTGGTGGACTACTGCACTCCGTTTTAGGTTTTTCCTCGTCTTTTTGATCGGTAGACAGGCTCTTTTGTAGGACGGCCGTTTTCTTTTCCGTCAGAGGCTCGGAGCTCTGCCGCAGGAGCCTCGAGTTCCTCAATTCTTTAGATTGTCGCTGCGAAATATTTCTCAAAAATAGATTCTCGTGGTTTTCATATAATCGGACGTCGTTTTGTTCTTCGTTGTTTACAAATGGGTTTGTAGGCCTAACGGTTGCTTTTGGCAAGATTTCTGGCACCTTAAAATAGACAGAAAAACAATTTTATATTTTTTATCGCTACCATATTTTGAGGGAGATGGGGATATAAAAAAGCACGTAAATATTCCACACAATATAATGGACATAGTCATGAACCATGGTATAGTTGTGCGCGCGGCTCTATGTGTAGGTAATCCTTGTTAGCCCGGACGACGACGCGTCACTGCCATATTAATAAAAGCTGTGTATTTACAAACGCACGCACACATAAGGTAGCGCGTACAACTGAGTCTAACAATATATGAGTTTGAATCTCACCTGACTAGAGCTAAGAGCGGCGTCAGCCATGTCGAGGTAGTGGTCGTTCTCGTGCAGGCGGTCGATGGTGCGGGTGCGCACGCCACTCACACCGCATTCCTCCTCGTCCGTCCGTTGGTCTGAAACATGGAAAGTATTTTGCTTTTATGTTATGACAGCATTCACGTCACTTATGCTTAATTAATATTGCTGGCCATAGCACATTATAAACAAATTTAAAAAATACGGGCGTGTACTGTATTATAAATGATAAGTTATTAAACACTAAACAAAGGTGTCTAGTGTAGGTTAGAATAAAAAAGTACCCTCACAAATATTGTATGCTGTGAGGGGACAACGGACAGACAGAATAGCACTTTAAAATATTTGTATACCAAATAATTAATATATTTTAGTACATAATTCATATACCTTCACTATCAGCCAACAGAGGCTTGGAGCTCTCACCGCCGTCGTCGCCCAAACCCCGGAACCTCTGGATCAGCCTCTCTTCTTCTGAGTTACGTCTGAAATATTTCACACTTCATTAAGTTCAAAACTATAAACACTAAGAAACAACTTACGTTTCAAATAAATCTTGTTTTTTATGATTCAATAACTGGCGTCAATATTTTTACGTATTTCCATTATTATTATTAATATTATGCATTCGCTTGAGATTGGCTATATGGTTCATTAACCCTCTGGCAAAAAATTGTGATTTTCATACAAAACGTTGTGTTGTCACTCTGTTGTTAACAATCTGGGTTTGTATAGAAATTTGACAGGGAGTTAATGAACCATACCGACAATCTTGAGCAAAAAGACATTATAATGATCGTGTACACAATCACTACTCAGGCAATGTCTATGTTTTCGGTACCGGAATTTTTCTTCGGAACTTGATGAAAATTGGCACTGACTGGGTAACTCCATGCCAATTATTTATGTAACTAAAACAATTATTGTTTGTTACAATAGCTTTAAGACATAATATTGTTTTTTTCCATATTTTAGGTAGAACATGGGAACAACCCGTGCGAGTTTCTTACGCCGGTTCTTCTCGCCGGGTTAGTTACCGAACCGGTGGTAAGAACCGTAGTTTCGACGTCCAGAAAGCGCACTTAAAATATTTTGAATAAAAAGATTTTGATTTTCATATTCCATAAAATTTCTTCAGACTTTTATCGTAAAAGACGAACAAACACACGCACAAACTCACTAAATTTCGCATTTACAATATCAGTGGGATAGTGTATGTGTATATCCAACCTGTTGTTGTTAGCGGACTCGTCCCTGGGCGAGTGCTCCCTGTCTGCGGGTCTCGCGTGGCTCGAGTGACTCAACAGCTGCATCGCCAGCGACCGCACGAACTCGCCCGGCCGCTGGCTACACTCGCCCGGACCCTGGGAAACATAAACACTTTAATACATATTTATTGCATGTGCCGCGAGCAAATCCGCGGGCAACGTGATATTTGAAATAGGGTATTTTTTTTTTTGTGAGAAATTATTATTATAAAACATAGGAATTTTTAATGTTACTCTCCATCGTTTCGACCAAGTCTAGAACAAAAATCAAGTTGATTGGTTGCATCATTAGGGCGTGAAGGAAGGACAAACAAACAATCACACATAATACTGCATAGTAATACAAGACTAGATGACGCTTGAAACCTATGTCTTTCCTCGGGACTCAAAGTATCTTCATATTAAATTTCAGCAAAACCGATTCAGCGGTTTGGGCAACAGATAGACAGATAAACACTGCTTTCTAATATTAAGGACCTGTTTCACCACTTCTTGATAAGTGTTGGATAGGCTATCCACAACATTTGAGAAATTACGTTTGGATCTCTTGGTGACTATACGACTTCCCTAATCCCCTATCCCTATTCCCATTCCCTCATAAAGACCGGCAACGCACTTGAGACTCTTCGGATTTACGAGTGTCCATCAGCGACGGCAGTTGTTCTCGTGTGCTCGCTTGCCTCTCAATATTATTAAAAAAAATCTATCGAAGTATAGTTTAGTATTGGTATAAACGACTAAAGTACATTACCTGCAGGAAATGCCTAGCCAACAGCCGTCTATTGAGAGCGCGCTGCTGCCTCGCCTGCGGTCCACTGCCCGGCTGACTCAACTCCTGACAGAGAGCCGTCTTGCCACTGCCCGCGTCACCTTTAATGAAAGCAAATTTATTATTAGGAATCAGCTGGGCCCCGCAGTGTTACCCGCGGTTTTGTAGGGGAAAGCAGTGATACTTTTCTGTAGTAAAATGAAGCCTTGTGTTAATCAAGGGTATCAGCTAATAGTAGTTTTTACATAAAAGTGTAACAAAGGAGAATACATTCGTCATACTCACAAATATGTGTTATAATGTATTATAATTTGCTTCCTTATAAAAAAGCCCTATCGGTGACGGCGCGACATAAGCTCACATGGCAAGATAGGCACGTGTCGCTGACATGCTACTTTATATACAGGCCGCCGGCATATGTCGGTGGCTGTCGGCGGCTTACATTTACTCTCTTAGCTTACAACACCGCTCAAGACTTATATACGGGCCATTGGGGAAATTTTAACCTCTTATAAGTATATTAAAAAGTTAAGCACATTAGTCAAAAAATATATATTAAAGAATGATCTTGATTCTTTTATTGCTAGCGAGAACTTCTCCCTAGTAATGAAATAATGAAGTTGAGTTTATCAGAAGAAAATGTACAGTGGACATCGTTTTGTTGTAAAAAAACTGGAATAACTGCGAAACTAACTTAAGATGAACTATTTTTTTACATACAATATAATATATTAAGTAACACTATGATCCCTAAGCAAGGAATTCTAATTTCCTGTTTTTAACTATTGTATTTTAATTATTTTCTGTTAGCGGGAGGAGATTTTTGAAACTCCAAATGTTCGGTCAAGGTCGTTGACACATGTTTTCCCCTTGCCAACTTTACAGGAGACGAAGAAACTGCGGTATTGCGAGGCCGACTTGAGCGCTGTCACAATTTTTTGAATTACGGTTTTGATTGGCTGTAATCTCTATCATGTCACCAATAGTTCGACGGGCAATGCGCACCTCAAACCGATATTACTAAAATGTAAAATTTGTCTCACCCAATATAAGCGCTCCACTGGTTTTGCTGACAGCCCTCTGTTCCAGGCAATGCGCGATCTTCTGAAACACCCACTCCCTGCAGAAGAAGCGACGCTTGTCCGTGGATATAGTCGTTTCTGTCACACGCTGCGCTGAGGACGACTTCCGAACGGGACGGCTAGATTCCTTGTCGTTAGCTCTCGGAGCTAAGGGACTCAATGGGGACGCTGGAAAAGACACGATAAATCATTTCTAACAGTTCAATATTTATTACGGAAGTTAAATCTAATAATAAAAAGACTGCACAAACAATATTGCACAAAAATTTTGACATTATAATACTTTAGGGTGTATGAGACGCCTGAATAGTTTTAAATGTTTTTAGACTTGTTTGGACAAATACATGACCCTGGAGGTCTTGGCCATACAAATACGGCGCTGGTGCTCTTACAAGGACCAGACGACGACACGACAGACCTTACAAACACCCTACTGTTATCACTTTGTTACACCCCGTATGAAATTTTGTACCTCAAACGCTCTATGCATTTGGACTTTTGCAAATAATGGTTGAAAAAATAAAATCTTACCATCAAAATCGTAGTTGTCTCTCCTTTCCCTATCTCCGGGAAACCCTCGATGCCTCTCAGTTGGTGTTCGGTCGTGGCCGCGAGCGTTCACTTCGTTTAGAGGTAAAGATCTGAAAACATTTCAATAGGTTAAACATGACTTACCAAACTAAACAGAAATTAAATATTTTTACAAGTGACAGAAATGCCACTTCATCAAAAGCTACGAAAGTATGTGTCGATGACCTATTCGCTGTCATAAACAGCATACCGCTAAAACGATTTAGATAAACTTCTGTGTGGAAAAACTTTGAGAGACAGGAAAGCACATAACAATTTATGTGTGGCTTCCGCGAGACAAACGATTTTGGGCGCAACAATTTCTTACATATTGAACCCATAATATAATGTAAACTATATTACCATGCAAAAGCAATTCTACTGTTGTTTTCTGGAGAGTCATGCTCACCTCAAATTGACCCTGTGTTCGGCCTGGCGCACGGCGGAGTGTCGGTGCTGCTGCTGGCGGATGCTCACTTGGTTCTGGCGCAGATACGCCTCGACCTTGCCTTCGTTAGCCTCGTTCCGGATCTGACCTCTCCGCGCCTTCGTCTCCTCCTTCCGCCTCGACTCCCGCTTCTCCATCTTCTCTATCCTGCTCTCCAAGGGGGCGTTCAGCAGCTGAATATTCCCCCCGTGGTTGTAGTTCAGGGGGTCGAAGTCCCTCCCCGAATTCTGGACCCTCGACGCATCCCGGGTGCTCTTCGAGTTCTTCGCCCGGTACTGCGACTTGGGCACCACTTGGCTGTATATCGGCATGTTAGACATCTTAAACTAGCTTTGGTTGCGTAAAAAAATATCTCCCCCTTAGGGTATCACTCTACATCCGGCTTTGGCTCGTTACTACGATCTAAAGGAACGTGGGTACTATCAAAAGTGTTTCCTATTAAAATAATTCTATTTACGTATCTGTTATCACATCTGTGAGGTTCGCGGGAGATTCTAGTCATCGTTAGGAATTTATGGAGTGTCGCTAGGAGCTGTGTCGATCGTTCGGCGCTCGTGCATGGCGCGGGTCGCGGGCGGCTTATCTGAAAGGAAACAGAAAATCTATGACTATTTACTACCCTTATTTCAGGTCAAAACCATAGGAACGCGATTCGGACTCGATCACGCAATAATAAATGACCGACCGATACGCCTCGTGAAAGGTTTAATGGCCACTTTCAAATTACGAGTGAGTGATTTAGTTCTATCTTCGAATTATGTTAATCTGTTTTGGGATCGAAAAATAGATTACTTATTTATGACCAGCCACTATTCAGGCTTCAATAGGTATCAATAGTTACTACCAACCTATACATTTTAAATCCTTACTAATATTAAATATATCAAATATGTGTCGGTCTGTCCAAGCCGCTAGGCTTAAACTGCTGAACTGATTTAGGTAACATTTAAAGCCAGTATGAGCTAATTAGGCAGCAGGCTATAAGCGCGAAGCTTCGATAGCGATGCAGCTGCGGTAGAGATGTCGTACACGCGACTCCGTGATCATTAGAGAGAAGGTGCACCACCAAGTTTTAGTGGGTGACCGCAGCGAGTCCTACACATCCGCGGCAGGATTCCCTGGTCCCCCGCGGAATACATAAATGCACATCTTGGCGTTTAAAAAGCTATAAGCGCGAGAATCGGTAGTGTACTGATTATTCTAGTAAATTGAAAAAAAATAAGTTTGATAATAGCAGTGTACGAAGATACTTCGAGAAACGAGAAATCTTGTTTTTAATATCTATGGACGCCTCACACCACGTCAGTCTGGCCCCGAGCTAAGTACTCGAGAGAATTGTGTCACAGGTACCAGACAACGGAAATATATTTAATACTTTTATACTATGCACGTGTTTAAGATTTTTATTACATGATACACATATATAATACACATCTAAGACCCAGGAATATTGACATCCTTTGTTCTGTCGTCGCCATTCGAATCCGCGACCCCCGGCTTAGACTAACGCGCTTACCAACTGAGCCACAGAGGTCGTCAATAAGAGAGGTCATCAAGGAAGGAAAAGAACTGTCTACTTTGCGGATAAATGTAGAATTCTCGCACTGCGCACATACAAATTTCGGCCCAACTTAGGCGTCATCTAGTGCTAAAATATAATGTTCAGGTCCCGGTCGGCCTTGCAGATGAAATTTCCTGCGACGTGGGTATCGCCGTACCTGCAGGACGCAGGAAATACGTCCAGCGCAGCGGCGGACACGCCACGAGATAAACTGACCAGCACGGGGAATTCACTCAAGTGAATAAGTGATAGCCACTTCGCAAATTATAAGATATTTTACCTAGTTTTGCCTGCGGTATCGCTTGCGTAAAATTCGAAAATCATCTAAAAATACGAATACTTTGGAAACATGGTTTTTTAAGTTTTTTTAAAAGCATAATTTAAGTAGTTGATAGTGGACTAATATGTTACTCTTTCAACCTTTCAACTAAGTCTATGCCAAAAACAATGTGGATTGGTATCTTCTTTAGCGCTCGAAGGAAGAAGAAACTAACAAGCAAACACCGTTTCCCATTTAATAATAATATCTGTATATGCTTACCACCACGTCAGTCTGGTCCCATAGTAAGTACCTGAAGAACTTTTGTTGCAGACAAGGGAAACATATTTAGTGCTTTTTTCACTATACACTTATTTAAGATTTTTAGGGTTCCGTACCCAAAGGGTAAAAACGGGACCCTATTACTAAGACTTGTCTGTCTGTCTGTCCCTCTGTTTGTCTCCAGGCTGTATCTCAAGAACGGTAATAACTAGCTATAGGGTTGAAATTTTCACAGAATATGTATTTTATACTTTATATATTAATAAAACAAAATAAATCAAATATTTAACAGTGGCTCTTATACAACAATCGTATATATTTTTTTCAAGTTTCTACTTGGTACTAGATGGCGCTACAGACGTCTACATCGCGCTATCTTGCAAGGAAGTGTGAAGTTAGTCAATTTTTTACTCTTTATTGATAACCCTTCGTGCGCGAGTCCAAATTGCACTTGGCCGGTTTTTTAAATATTAGTATGGATAACGCCCGTTGAAACATCTTTTGATTAGTTATGTGTTACCAATTTTGTTCGTTAATTGATTTAATGAAACGACCGTCAGAAATAATTTCTAGGCTACAAGACAGGACTTTGAAACTTAATCTTGTTTGATACTTCTAGAATCTAGAGTGAGTGCTGCAAATGCAACAGAAAATTGAACGTTCATTTAAATCCAACAATCCTACTACTATTATAAAGGCGAAAGTTTGTAAGTATGGATGTATGGATGTATGGATGTATGGATGTATGGATGT
>JAOTAV010042164.1:0-17767 GCA_026546445.1 Cyclargus thomasi
TACTTTTTAGTTTCTTTTGTACTATTTTAGTTTTTCCTTTGGAAGTCGGTTTTAATTTTTTGTTAAAAAATAATAATGATATTACACAATGATCATACTCTTTTGTTTAAGGTTGAAGTCTGTGATTGAATTGAGAATAGATCTTTTTATTGTTCTACTACTCGATGGATTGAAATATTTATGGTCAAATTTCGACTACCGATTGACTTCTATTATTAATTTCTGTTAGCGGGGGGAGATTTTCGAAACTCCAAATGTATGAACAAGGCCGTTGAGCACATGTATTCCCCTTAAACGTGGCTTTGCACGCATGGATTTAATTGAAATCCCACGGAGCTGCTAAACATTATCATAGATACAAAAAATAAAGCTAAAAAAGTATTCTATTCTAGAAGTAAAATAAGGCTAAAAATCAGTTAATACCCTAACAGTATACCTTTAATTGAAAGGTCTGTAGTTTTAGTGGACAACCCGGGGGGGGGGCAATTCTCAGGATATGAGAAAAAGTTCATACTCGAATAAAATATCGAGTGCCCCGTAATGTCTTATGACAGACTATTAATTTTTTAATGGTCCTTATAAGGTGAGGTACCTTATTCTCTTTTATATTAATCTTTTTTCTCTCATCCAAGAAGAAGAGAATTGATTACTTGAGGAGCACATACACTGTACCCTATTAGTAGTAGTATTACTCTTATTAACACTGTGTTTAAGTAATTTAGTTTTTCTCTTTTTTACAAAAAAAAAATGGTTTGAAAAAAAGTTCCGTTCCCCATCCCATGTTACAAAAAATACCTTTTTAGGTTTGAGCTTGAACAATTCGCTGTATATCTATATTGACTTTAGACACATGCGTCTTGAGCAGTCGGTGATGTCAGATCGCGTTTGAATTTGTGTAATTACGCGAATAGTACAGGAATGTTAAGTCATATGCGGTGATTCAGACTCAGTGCTGGCGCCAGTCAGTGGATTACCAATTTAACGCTGGCCAGTGTTGGTCTAGATATTTTTCATATTATGATAATATTATATTCATGCTACAGACAAACAGACAGACTAAACGTTTAACCCTAAAGTGGGCGCCAGTTGGCCCGTGGGGAGAATTTCGCCATTCTCCTAAAAAAAATAATATTATATACTTAATTTAAGATTTAAATGGTACACAAAAACTAAAAATAAAAACAATATTATAATTTAAATAAATCAACAATATTATTTGAGATATGTTTTGAGAACTTTGCGTTATAAACGTGATGGTTAAAACGTTCAGTTTTATCAACTTGAATCTGACTACATCTAGCTTTTAACAACATATTTCTTTTTGGGGCAGTTTTTATAAAGCGCAAGACTATTGAATTATTTTACGATTTTTTACAGCGGGCGACAAAATGTTCTACGCGTGCCCACTCTAGGGTTAACGGTGTGGAAACCAAAATATACAGAAGGAAAAAAGGCGTAAATAAAAAACAGAGAGATCTGGATGATGCGTTTGACACGTGACAGAAAATTCTGGAAGAGTGGAAGGATTAAAAACTTTGAATTAAAACTTTGAAGTATCCGAATTAAAAAAGTCGCGTACGCCTTAGAGGTGAATGCTACTCAGAACTTAAAACGCAGAATTTGAAGAAAAATGACTTATTTTTTTTACACTATTGCCAAAACTACAAGGCATATACAAATTCTATGTGAATCTGAAAAGCATGTTTCGTGATTTGAAGTCTTATTTTAACATTATCTATTCATACATAAATGGAAATAATATAGTAAATTTAAGGCTTATTAAACCTTTGAAACTTGTTTGAAAATATGAAAGAAGAAAATAAAAAACAATACAGGTCGTTAGCTCAAGACCGTTGATTAAATGAAAATATTTAGACTACATTCAAAATGTACGAGAAATTTAAACAAGAAAACTTTAATTAAATTCTACGAAATTTCATGTTCTTGAGAAAATTTTAAAATAATAAGCAGAAATTGTGTGATACTATCTACATAGGGATAGGTATCTAGACTGGGGAGCAACACCAATTTTTTTTAATTCATAATGTAAATACATTATGAATTTAGAAAAAAAAAACTAATTGGTTTATAAAGGACTTTACCGTTGCGCCTTGATTCTTTTACAGTGCGGACACCGTACATTTTCATGTGGTAAAAGTATCCTATGTCCTCACCCGGGACTAAACTATCTCTATGCCAAATTTCAGCATAGTTCTGCGGTTTGAGCGTGAAAAGGTAACAGATAGAGAGACAGACCACTTTATAATAAAAGCAAGTATGGGTTTCAAAGGACTATAGCGACAATGTTAATATTCAAGATAAGCTCTGAGCAAATTTGTTTTGCCGCTTTGCCGCTGAATACTGCTATTTTAAACCAAGGTCCTGGGTTCGTTGTACCTACTACCGAAAAAGTCCTTCAAATTATTTTTATAAACCTAATAATAAATAATAATATTATCTTCATAGATTTAAAAGGGCATAAAATAAGTTTCATTGTTTATATCTAAATATTTAATAGAATCAGGCGTTTAGTTAATTAAGATTTTTTAGCAATATTCTGTGAAATAAACCTCAACTGTAAATAAATGAGTGAGTGTAGGTAAGCAAATGATAAAAAAAAAAATGTCTACTGTTTTCAATACTAGCGACCCGGCCCGTCTTCGCACGGGTGGACATTTGTTATTTTATGTTATTTTTAAGCTCTCTGAAAAAAAATTGTGGCGGCCATCACTCATTTTAATACCAATAACAACTTTAAATTCGTAATATCTTTGGACTAGATTGTCCGATTGGAATAAAATAAAAAGTAATTTATAGCTATTGAAACAATTTTGCTCAATAAATAGTTTACTTGGATTAGAATTAATATTTGACGATAATATGATCAATAAACATAGGCTAATAATTTTAATTACTTTTATTCTATGGAAGAGTAGTAACGGCTAAAATATAAATTTTTGGCTTATACTGTCACGGACTTTTCATAGGCATTATTGAGTTCTACAACTTTTCTATAGAAATTAAACATACATCTCTAACTATTTAGGCAGCGTTCGCGTGAATCGTTAACGAACGGCAATTTTTTTGACGACTTACTCCACAATTTTCACTACCACGAAAAATCCTATCTATTTTCCAGGATAAAATATAGCCTATATGGATTCGGAAGAATGCCACTAAGTAATGGTAAAAGAAATTTTGAATTCGGTCCAGTAGTTTTTGAGCCTATTTAATTCAAAAATACAAAGATTTCCTCTTTAAATTATTAGTATAGATAGCCAACAAATTAATTCTTCCGATTTTCCGGAATAATTCTTGTCTTTTCTTGGGACTCTGTATGTTTTTTAAACACAAATTTTATTACGATATGTTCGTTAGTAAGTGGTGAAAGACATACAGCGGTATCAACCTCTTTCCAAGGTACCAAAACACGTCTCAATTCGTCCGTATATATGTTATATTTTTCTTAAAATCTAAATTGCCCACATCACACGCGTGGAATGTGATCACAGGGAAAACTCGCGGCCGCAAACAAGGATGATTTATAGCTGGGGCAACTGTCAAAGTGTTTATGTAAATCTCTGATAGTGATACTTCAGCAAACATTGACGAAATACAAACAAAAAGGGCCTGAAAATTTTTGTCAAGTAATCAGTAAATTTTGTTACAAAAATTTTTGATTTTAAACTTGATAATATTTAACGTGCATTATTTTCAACAGTAACTAGATCACCCGGCGAATTTCGTTCTGTTTAAATCGATTAATAAAAATATAGATTACTTAAACTTATTTATTTATTTAAACAATAAAAGAAAATTTTAAAAATTATGATGCCAAAAAACTGTCAAGTCACATTAAACAAAATAAAATATTAATAATATTTATTTGGCAAATTGGAAATTAATTTTGAACGATAGGACGAACTTAACATTTTTGGCTAGCCGGAAAATTAAAAAAAAACTTATTTGACGAACAATGTGCTACAGGGCTTCCAAAACTAAAATTAGCGAAATCTGTTTTGCAACTCTCTAGTTTTAGAGATACTACTAAAATGTTGTATTTAATTGGAAAATAAATATTTTTATAATGTATGTAGCAGATAAATTCCCTGTAATAAAATATGGTAGGTACGTTGTCGTGTGACGCCGACATCTAACTGCCCGTAATTTATGTTCCCATATTTTCTCGCTACTTATCGCGTTTTATTCGTTACTTTTTATTGTTTTTTATTTATCTTATATATAAAAATCAATACCACTTTTCAGTAGAACTGTTCTTTAGAGATTTTTTGTAAAATATTAACTATTTTTCGTTTCTCAAGTTTGGCGGTAAAAGTAAGTTGTTTTTTATACTTGGGAAAAAACCGGCATCAAGTTTTTGTGTTAAAAATTAAACTAAAAAAAAATTAAAAACATTTTGCATATAATAGAAAGGGTAAACAATATAGGTATATACATACAGGTAAAAGAATGTTCTGGATACTAACAATATCAAATGTCGCAAATATTTTTAGTTGATATAATTTATTGATAAAATAAAAAGGTATCGTAAATGAAAGTAAAAATTTTTGCCAACTGAACCAAATTAGGAAATCTGCCGTCTCAGTCTATTTTAATTTTTACTTAATAGATTAATAAAAATAATACTATATTATGTATCATTAATGCGAAATCCAAGGTTGATTAAAAAATATTTTAGGCTTCCTGGTAGGTATATTAAAAAAAACACAAAATTTACGAGTGCAAAATGTAAAATTCCTCAACGACCAGAACAAAGCATTCAAAAACTGTAAATATTTACAGCTATAAAAGATTTCGTACATTTTTTTGTAGGCGTAAAATTAAAAGCTTGTTTATTACGTCTGCGCATATTTTATGTACCGTGGGCACTAATCGCTTAGCTCAGACAAAATACTATGATATTTAATATACAACTTTTTCCATTAAATAGTTAAAAAGCCGCATTCGTAAAAAAATACACTCGTATACATGCTATTTGTAGCGACGACGAAGAAACAAAAATATATTTTTGTTTCTTTTTTTTACAATAAATCGAAAAAGAATTATATAACTATTTTATGATTACAAATTGTTTACTGTCTTTTAGCTCGTTACGCGTAACCTGACAAACACATTATGATAAGATTTTGGAGACATCCCGATTCCCGACCTGCGGAAAAATACAAAAAAAAAATAGTTTTAAGATATCTATTATGTAAAAATAAATCGGGTTTTCCTTCTTGACAATATTACTCCTGAACGCGTGATCCGATCTCCACGATTTTGCATTATTTGGAAAGTTCTCGGGCCTTCCGAGGTTTGTAGCAAAAAAAATCAGTAAAAAAGTTTTAAGAGAAAAGTTACCACGCGAATAGTCGCGGGCAACAGCTAAATTATAATTATAGCGTGCTGTTACTGTTAATTGTTACTCTTTATTTATAATATTGTGTTGTTATTATAAACGGCGTCTGTCTAATATAAATAAACGGTTGGGCAGGAATGTGTAGCGCAAACATTTTTATCTACACACAGTAAAATTGCATAATGTTACCAGACTCGCGAATTCCGTTCGCGTCTTAACAAAGTTTACCTAAACGTAGTAGTTATAAAATAACTAGTTTCTGTAAACTGAAATTTTCTTTTACTAAATACTCTTTCATTAAATATTTAATATCTCATATAAAAACCGTGTTTTTTTTTACATTTTTATTGCTAGCTTGTACATTATCTGTTATGTCTGATATGTCTCGGAAACACGCCATCTCAATTTTTTTGCTTTCTACCGGTACGGAACCACTCGTGCGCGAGTCCAACTCGCACTTGGCCGATTTTTTATTATATTTGGATTTTTCTTTAATATTTTATAACGCGCACGTAACCTTGTCATAAAACATTTTACGAAGAATTTCGCGGGTCGAAAATCGCAAAAAAAAAAAAAAAAATATTTTTTTTTATTATTATTAATTCGTTTTTGACAGTATGTAAAGCTAATATCGAAAAAAGTCCTCTCGATGTTTATCTACAAAGGATCACTCTACCTGTCATCCCCGTATCTACCTGAAATTACCTGTCATCCCGCTACGCCACTGAAAGCGCTTATCGCTGCTCCCGCCCACATAGTCTTTGATATGTCATCCAAATGGGAACGCGCGAAAACATTAATTTTTATCGGTCAAAATCGATTATCTGTCGTGCCGAGCCAAAGTGTGCAAGCAGGCACTGAAAGTCAGTAAACTCTACTCAAGGAATCACCGTACACTATGGTGGTTGCTCTAAAAATAGCAAGGACATACTAAGTTTCTAAACAATATTATTTTTTTTGTTGTAACCAAAAAAACCTACTTAAATCGTGGCCTGACTTTTTAAGAGTGACTTAATAAACAATGATATTTTATTGCGTCATTGCCAGTTTTTTAATCGTCACGTCAAAGAAACAGCAGCCAACCATAATGATAATATTGAAAAATATCTTTGCATATAATAAAACTTTCAAGATTAAAATCACGAAAATTTAAACCGTCTTTAAATTTTAAATTGCATATAAAATGTTTAATGCGCAATTTCCTCGATACTGGAGGTCTAATAATCACATCGGAATATAGGTCAGATGCACTAGATCTAGTCGGCGCGCTTTGACTGCGATATCATGTGATTTCCTATTTGTGAATAAACGATTTTTACGTCACAATCGTAAATCGTAAGGTTGTAAGATGGGCCGACCCGCCGAAGCTCACAGTACACACTGAAACGCGCGGCCGCGCTGTAGCCACGCTCGGGAAATTGGCGCGAAAATGCCGAACCGTCAGTTTTAACAGTCATTTTTTTTATAAATCGGTTTGTGAAGTGATGTGAACGTAACGAAATGATACATTTTTTTATTATTTTTTCGCTTTTTATCTAGCCATAAAATTACGCGCGCAATTAACGTTTTGTCGCGTAAAAATTATGACATTTTAAATTTACAGGGTGTGCTCGTTTGCAGGGATTTATTATGCTTTTAAATTTATTGGCCTTTTGAATAGCAATTTTCTTTATCACACGCCACATTTTCTTTACAAAGCAAATATTTTTATGGTTGTAATAATTTTTAACCGCACTTTTTTAATAAATTACTAAATTTAATATAATAATTATGCATTTTTTAATCAAAAAGAATTATTTTTATCTGAATGCAGTACGATAACATTTCCATAAGCCAGATAATAAAATAACGAATTGATTTTCCATTATCATCTTGTTTGTTTTTTAATCTTTTATATCGGATTACTGTAATGGGACTTCCTCATCAATTGATTTAATCGCAAGACCACGCCGATGTAATTTTTTTCTTTTTTTTTTGTTTAAAATTGGCATGCAAATTATTATTCTATATGTGTTCCCGCTAAAGGGGAGCACGTGCCATCAATTAGTAATCACAGGCCAGCGGCACTGTTAATTGTAAAATATGGTTATATCCCGGCCAACGTACCAGGGGCCCAGGAAATGTAGGAGTTTAATTAACATCTCTTTATTATGAAGATAGAAAGCGGAATAAAAAAAAAACATACAGGATGCGTGATTTTCAAAATATTTTTCTTTAATTGGCAAGTGGGTATAGTATCTAAGTACTGGCTAGCTATACTTGCTAGGTATTATCTACTAAGACTACTATAAAAGAAGCTTAAAGATTTTTAACTCTTTTAATCCAGTTACCTTTTAAGGCGAGCGTATAATAAATTACGAGGTATTTAAAGCGTAACGTGAAGAATGTTAAGAATGTTTGTCATTAGGTACAGCCACCAAAAAAGGTAACCGATTTATTTATGTGTTAAACGCTAAGTGTAACTAAAATATTGATGACAACAGAAAAAATTGAGAACTAGACAGTAATTGGATCTCTCTTTTATTTAATAAGATATTTAAGTAACAGGTTTAAGGATGGTTGGCTTTGTATTAAATTTGAAATTCTAATACGAGTATGCTTGACACAGAAAAGCAGGCTGTGGCCAGCTATTAATGATATATTTTTTTACCATACAATTCAGTCAAAAAATTTTGTCTGTTCCGTTTCAGCAACTATAGGTTGAAAGTGACCATTTACTTTACAAGCCTGGATAAGCACGACTATCCATTCAGAAAATCAATACCCTTAGTAAAAATGATAAACAGATAAAATACCTCGATAAGAAAATCAAGGCTAGGCCATTGACCTTTGGCATATTGACATTTAAACGATAATATTTGTCAACTCTTTAATTTCGATGATAAATGAATAATGAATTTAAACTTGGCATCTAAATATTACGTTGACCATTAGGAATGTCACTAAAATTAGTTTTTTATTAAGCAAATATTTTATAATTCGTGTTTCATTACCGTAAATTGTTTTTTAACAGTGACGCTTTTAAAATGGTATACGGTAGCGCTGTGGTAGCTCGAAAATAGTATTCGGTACAAAAATATTTCAATTTGTATCTGGTGCAAAATTTATTCCATTTTTATATTTATTTATGAGTTGGCGCCCGCAACTTCGTTGCGCAAAAATTTGTATACAACCCGGGAACCGTACATTTTCCCGGGATAAAAAGTATCCTATATGTTGCCCAGACCTAATAGTTTATATAATAATACAAAAAAAAAAGATTTATTCAAATCCGTCCAGTAGTTCCTGAGATTAACGCATACAAACAAAGAGACAAACAGATAGACAAACAACTTTTTTGGTCGATATGTGTTCTATTACTGTTCCTTAGCACTCCTACTTGATTTTGTAAAAATATTAAATGTACAGACACTCTAATTTTACTTTTATTACACATAATATTGCATCGAATGCACATGACAACAACGCTGTAAGTAGCATTACCGTTACAAATTAAATCAAATTCTAAATTCCATTGAATAATATATTTATAAATAATAATCATATTTATATATGTAATTGGTATAAACATTTACAAATATAATATATTATATATAATTATAAATCATTATATACATAGAGGCCCGAAAGCGTGATGGACTGAAATTGACAATAATGTTATTTAACTTGAATAAGAAGTTTGGATGAGATCCTAGGTACAAAAAACCTAACATAAGAATTACAAACAAAGGATATGGGCGAAAAGCCTTTTTTAATAAAAAAATCCATTGCTTAGAATTAAGTGTTTCAAAAACTGAATGACTTTTAACAACCGCAATTAAAAAAAAATAGGTTGCACGGTAGAGTACAGCCAAGACGTAGTACGCCGTTGTAGCCAAAATTACTTTTCCCAAATGCGCCGCTAAAATAGTAAGTTGTTGTCCAAGGTCGCGCCATTGCCAGGTGATGATATCGGTTTATCTAATTTTCTTATCACAGTATGTGGGTTACATGGGCGGTATCTGAAAGAACTACATTTGTATAATTTGTTTTTGATTTGGTCTGGTATTTTGTGCTATTAAAATGCTTTGTATATGAGTAGTATGAGTATGCTTTGTATATGTGCTAAATACCTTTTCATTGAGTAGCGGCGAAATGCTTTTTTGCTAATTTTGTCGCCTAATTATTAATAATGTAATATCATGTAAATGCTTCAAAATGTTTGACTGGAAACTATAAAAAAAGTTGTAATAATTATATATTCAGTACCTATAAAATTTTATCCAAAATTCAGAATATAATTTTTTAGAATGTGTTATTTTATAAACTCGAAACTCTCTACAACAACACAGTTAGTAAATTATGTAGGAGTTGCTAGAACTTAGAGATGTGTTTGTTATTTATTAAACGGCCAAGTCCCCTCTGGATTAATATTTGTACTTCACTTATGCGGGTAGACTTGGCTGTTTGTTTTCATCTGCAAGATGTTAGTCTAATTAACTAAAAAGCTTACACTGTTATTAAAATAATTAAAATGACTCTATTTTATTTTTTCAATATACTGTCGTATTAGGGAATAAGGATGCAATTATTATTTTTTTCAAATTAAGGAGAATACTAGTGTGTACCTCTTTTTCTAATATTTCAAAACCAATATATAAATGAATATTTAAAAAATATTCGTCCTTTATTCTAATGAAGGTAGTATAGGTGTAAAAAATTAAATACTATTTAAAAAAAAAACCGTTCCAAATTCAATATCAAAATACAATTTCTTAAAAAAACTAGTTTTCAATCACCCGCATCTCATCTTCTCTTGAAACTAGAGATAAAAAATGCGAAAACGTTGCCTCATAGTAAAAGATACCGCTACGAATTAGGCCAATTACAAAATATAATAAACATTGCAAAGACATGTCCTCGACGCCCTACCATAACAGTTTGCTTGGCCCAAATTACAGAAGGGCCTGAATTTTATCTCGACTTTTACGCCTAGTGTTAAATATTCTACCCGTCTCTGCGGTTATAAATTTGGTCGCGGAAAAATATAGGACGTTAGAGGAAAAATATGTAGGAAATTGAAAAGTACCAAGTAGCAATAAATAATGATAGCTACGAGGAATATGTCGCTGAAATTTTTTATACAAGACGTAAAACAGTGATAACACTCTTGCGTAAAATATAAAAAACGTTAAAGTTTCGCTTTGTTTTTACAAACTTTATAAAAATATTCCTCGTATAGAGGTGACCGTAAAAGTAGTTAAGTAGTTTACTTCTGTGTCACGTTGTACGCTACATATTCTATTATTAAATACCTTTGCCTAAGTCGTGACAAAAATAATATCATGCTATGTCTGGGAGATTTTTTTCTTCTTAAAAAAAAGTATTTGGCATGAAATTAAAGATTTTCAATTTTTAACAGTTACGTTAATTTAAAACACACGTCGGTTTGGCAAATTTTCACGAAGGCAATGAACTTTAGAGGAAATGTCTATCAACCTGATGGATCATGTCTCTTACACAGCATTTTTGTCATATTATGATGTCCATAAGCTGACTAAAGTAATATGTAAGTGATTAATGATTCCTAATCATTACGCTTAAAAAAATCTTATTATATACAAATCAGAATAAAATTATTATAATATTTTAAAGCGGCTGTTTTCTTTAGACCCATACGAGGGTATCTATGAAATAGCTGAGATTTCAAATATGATTAATTATAAGCCGAATGATTTTCGGCACATACCTTTCCTAAGTGGAATAATGTATCTTTTTTTATGCTAAATCATTTTTGCTCAAGCTGTTCTTTTTTTAAAATTGTTATCGGTTGAAATAAATAATTAATACAATTATCAAAGCCAAGTGTTTAATTCATACATTCCACGTATTCCCGTGATCTAAAACTCGACCAGCAGTCCGTTGTAGTAAACATACTGCAATGAACTGTTGGCTGAGTTGAATGAACACAATAGTGATCTGTTCGATACATCTTAATCTTAAAGTGGCGTAAAAATTTGTATGTGTACACTTGTATAGGTTTGTATTATCACAGAATTTTAGAGCATGTTTAGAGCGTGGAGGGTGCATTTTCGAACCCCGGTGGAGGCGTGTGCCAATGAGACATTTTCCGATCTCAAGTACATAATACGGATGCTCATTGCCGTGGGAGAGCCATGCTTCGGAACGAATGGGTCGGCCCGACCAGAGTGATACCACGGACTCTCAGAAAACTGACGTGAAACGGCGTTGTGCTGTATTTCGTTTAGTGAGTGATTTTAGCTTGCGTTCTTCGGATATCGCGAGTGTCTATGGGCGACGGAAGTTGCTTTCCCAGTATCAGGTAACCCGTCTGCTCGCTTGCCAATAAATGCCATAAAAAAGAATACATAATAGTTTAACTAGAAATACCTAAAGAATTGATACAGAGGTAGCAGGTGGACAATTGGACATAGGTATGTGATTAAAAAAAAATATAAAAATAATTATATATTTATTTCCGAGATTTGAAACAAATGCTTTCAAAATGTCTATATCTTTTCAAATGTCTTACCAGTAATTTTTGATATTGATAATTAAGATATTGTTAATGTACTTGATGGTGGTACAATATAATACACATAATCTATAATATATTAATACGTGAGCGAAAAACTTTATACCCCTTGTTACGAAACACACGTAGATGTGAAATCATGAAATTTCTCCATGGAGGAGGAGCGTGGAATACCAATATTATTTTAAAATATGTTTTACTCTAGCAAATTTTTAATATATAAAACGCTACGCAAACTACAATATTTTGACATGACACGATAATCATACACGAAATTATACTCTTTTGTTTATAGTTGAAGTCTGTAATATTGTTTTAAATAAAATTTAATGGTCTGGTAACGAAACTTTTATGGCAAATTGAAGTCTGTGATTGAAATGAAAATAGGTAGTATTTTTATAGCTCCTCTACACGATAGATTTAAATATTTATGGTCGAATTTTGACCACAGGGCGATCTTTGGTTATTAGAAATATTTGATTCTTACTAATATTATAAAGACGAAAGTTTAGGAGTGTATGTATATGTTTGTTACTTTTTCCCGCTAAAACGGCTGGAGCGATTTTGATAAAATTTTGCAGAGAGGTAGCTGATATTCTGCATTAACACATATGCTACTTTTTATCCGGACAGCACCGTAAGGCACAACTATTTTAATAATAATTTCTAGGCGACTGTTCCAAAGGAACGATTATGTTATTCGAGCATATGTATGTTATAGGATTAGAGTTGTCAAAAGTTTAATTACAAATCGAACACAAAGATCGCAACCACAAAACATTCGTCACAAAACAGAATAATAAAGAATATTTTACGGATTAAAAGTAACAAAGACACAAGATATCTCACCTATTAATTTGGCGTTCCAAAACAAATGAAGTTACACCATAAAGTATAAGACAAATTGAACTATAAATCTATGCGCGTTATCGCTTTTAACATTATTTAGTAACAAACTAATTTAACAAACTAATCAACACCTATAATTTTATATCCAACATGATAGTTTGTCAGCCACTCCTACAATTATTATCAAATGCAATTAAGTAACATGTTTTAAATCTAACAACCTGTAAAATAATTGGTTACTGTTAGTTTAAATTGTTTTGACACTTGCTTTATGGTAATGAGTTACGTTTTAGTTTTATATACCGTTTACAACGTTAATAAAAAGGTTGTATAGTTATTTTCAACAAGCTTTTACGCTATTTTGCCCTCATACAGTTATGAGATTTAATATTATGATTCCTGTTTTCATCGCACGGGATTGACGACATCCGATTAGAATAAAGAATATTCTATTATCTGAGTCTTCTGGTATCCTATCTGTATACCATATTCTGCCAAAACCCGTTCAGTAGTTTCGGCACTATTGACTAACAAAAATTCAAACAAACATTCATATTTTTAACCGACTTTTAAATAATTAGCCTTAAGTCCGATCGCTTATGTTACTAAAATAGTAGTCTTAAACAGTATTTCTGAGGATAAAACGACAAAAGTGTCGTCCACATAAAATCTAAATGACCGAAAGCACATTAAAATCACAAAGGTTTCAACGAAACATACGTTTTAATTTATCGATTTCCAAAGGAATCATCGTTAAATCATAAATGATGGAGCTGTAAAATATTAAAACAAAGATACGCGCTTGGAGTCACGCCAAAGCCTATTGCCCCCGCCAGTCATTCACGCACAAAATTATTGTTTTTCAAAGACTCATTCATATATACGTTACAAACACCTGCTCGCTTCTCCAACCTGAAATAGAGCTGAGCCGTAAACGAATTGTTTTGGATTTCTAATTATGCTTCGTACTTATATAATTCTTCGTACGTATATAAAATCAACTTTTGAAAAAGGGAGAAAAAATTATGGTTAAAAGAATATGTTCCGTTATAATCTACTAGGTTTTTCCCGCGGCTTTGCTCGCATGAAGAAGTATTTTCATACAAACTCTCAACAAAAGAGTGTCGTGAAAAAGAGTTTCACCCCCTAAAAGTAAAATTTCATAACGCTTAAACACGTATTCATTTATTTTGAATCAGCAACTCAGAAATAAAATTTCAAGTATCGAACTGAAGAAATGACTATTTTTCATACATTTTCCTTCCTTACGCTATAACTCCAGAACCCACAAACCGATTTCCACGGTGTTGCATTCGTTGGGGAGGTCTCGGTCTCCATGAGGTTTGTAGCAAAAAAATTAGGAACAATTTCAAGAAAAAGTTTCCACGTGGACGGAGTCGCGGGCAACAGCTATTTTCTTCAAGTTATACATTAAAGTGTCTAATCTGAATTAAACGATAGAGTAATGTCTATCAAGATTACAATTATATTTATGTAATCACTGACAGTCTTGCAAAAACATTTTTGCGTCAAAGTGTAGAGTAGAAAAAGTTTAAAAATACACTTCCCTTTGGGAGCCAGTGGTGTGGCCCTGAAATCCAGTGACGCAGAAAGTTCCATAATAAATTCTAAATCAATATAGATGATATCAATGTTATTTACAGATATAAATCTCCACCTTGCCCTTGGCGGAAACGTTAAACATTGACGTACATACATACAGACATTAAATTGACATGCATAAAGCGTATAAAATTAGCTTTTTATAAAGACCAAGCTATACTAAGTTGAATCTCAACAAATAAATGTTTTGAATTTTTATAAATGTTATAATTACTATGCCTCTTATTTTATAAACGACTTCAAATTAAAAAAAAAAAAACAAAAAACTCGACTGCTTAAAAAACAAAAACCTATCACACTTAAATTAGTTTAACTTAATAATTTAAAGTGTCGCATGCGGTCACAAACGTATATTTGGTAGATCTTTATACTATTAAGTTAAAGAAATTTAAGTGTAAGGGCGCCATTTTGAAAATGTATGTAGCCTATGTCACTACTACAATTGAGTCAAATCTAACGACACCTCACATGTCAAAATTCATCCAGCCGTTGGGGCTGTAGGCCGTGCCAAAAAAATGGACATACATACGCTCGAAAAACATTACCCTCCTTCTAGCGCAGTCGAGTAAAAAGACGGGGGTCTCTCAATTTGATTGTATGATCTATTTTTTTTTCTAACATTTGCAAATTTCTCGATATTTGATACAAATGTTTTCAGCAAAATTAATTCCGTTCAGAAATTATTCGATGCTACATTTTCATCTTGAAGTGGTTTTGGTGTTCCCGAAAAAAGATTAGAATTTCTTTTATTTCCGAAAAAAGGCGATAAAATTTAGTAAGACGATAAAGTTGTTAGTGTTTCTGTGGGCTACGACTTTATTCTGACCGTAATTAAACCCAGGGTTACTGGTTAACGGTATTTTTATGAACGCTATTAGCTTTCATCTAACACTATGAAAACACGTCAGTTTTTCTTCTGCTCCGAAAATATTCATGGTCTTGGACCTTCAGATGGAGTTCGCAGTTTAAAGAAAAAATTTATATAGAGGCACATATAAAAAAATTACAACACAATGACGAATATTCTCGGAGCACAAAAAAAACTGACGTGTTTTCAAAGTATCAGATGAAAGCCATCTAATAGAGTTCATAAAAATACCGTTATTTATAATTATGTTATTATTGTTACTAAGTACTAAGAATCGACCTCGTATATTATGTAATCATCTAGGTGTGAATGAACACGTCATTACGAGGTGCATACAGCTTATCAGCCAATGTCGACTGACCATCGATTGTTTCCAAGGCGTTCCTGTGTAATGCCGATTTTTGTCTACAATTTTCATGCCTTACAATGATCAATCACAGTGTAACAATATTGATAAGTGATTTTGGTAACCAGAAATTATTAAATTCCGGTTACCAAAATCACGTTTTTTGACTATTTCCTTTATAAAAGTCTTTCCTTTATAAAAACTCAGTCGAAAACAGCGCTATTCATTTCTATCACTAGAAATCACTTCATGGTGGTAATGACGTTGTTTTGTCTATTTACTTTTCACAATGTTTTTAATTTCTATCACAAAAAACGTTTTTGTTCATCATGGCGTGCTTTATATATTTGCCTTTTATCTTCATAATTTTATTCATTTCTATACCGCTTAAAATAACTTGTATTTTGTATATTTCTCTGCATTAAAATGAAACTTCATAACTCACGTTTACAGGCTATCATTAAAACATTTTATCAGGTTAAAATGCATACCTTCATTATTTTCTCGTTGTAAATAATGACTCATATATGAAAAATTCCACAATACAATAATAATTTCAGAGCTGTCTCTGATAATATCCAGGTCATGTTTGTTAATGTTATTTGAAAATTTGTATCTCGCCTTATCAAGTCTCATTTTCATAAACGATATCAATTTAATGTAAATATTTATACCGACTTGTCGCTTCACCGACGCGGTGTAAAATATTATTACATATGTATTAAGTTTAATACTGAAATCTATTTTCAGCAATTTGTTATTGTATTTATCTAAATAGATATGTATATTATCAGACAAACTTACCGATAATTAATATATTACTAAATTTACTATTATAATTATCGGTAAGTATATTTATATTTTACTAGCTGTTGCCCGCGACTTCGTCGACCTGCGAGCTCGAGACTTTTCCGACGAATGCAAAACCGTGGAAATCACTTCATGCGTTCTGGAGTTCTAGCGTCAGGAAGGAAAACCCGAATTATTTTTATATAAATATATGAATGTCACAGTAGGTATTGTAGGTTTATTTTGTCGAATGACTAGTGAGGGCTTTGGTTTTTAGTAATTAAAACATTACTCAGCTATTTCTTTTTTATTGACTGTATTGACAGTTAATTACTGTCCCATGGTCTTAAGAAGCGATGGCAATTTTTTATACATGAAATTTTTTTTATGAATACGAAATGAAAACTTTTCGATTATCTTCTAAGCAACCTGATTATATTTTAACATATTAAAAATCATACCTTGGAAAATCATTATTTGGTTATAGATTCAATAACTAAGTTTCGAATGTGGAAAAAATAAAAATGTTTTCATTGAGCATTGTTAGTACCTATCCCAATTATGGGGTTCTACACGGCGGGAACAAACACCACGCAAAGGTGCACTTTGATGCAATCCAAATTGCACCCTCAGTTATATATATTATAGCTATTTTCAATCTTACACCATGAACTGAGGGTGCAATTTGGAGTGCATCAAGTTTCGTGTTTGACAAACCCAGACCATTTATATCCCACCCAACATCAATATCTAAAATGCACCTTCAGTTCATTGGGGTAAGATTGAAAATGCATTGCATCATCACCTTTGCGTGATGTTTGTTCCCGCCGTGTAGAACACCCATTAGCAAATTCGTAAGTTTAGACCTTTTGTTTTAGCTCGTTTTTCGCCAAGAAATCTTATTCAATAAACCGTTCAGTCCACCGAAACTAGTGTGAAGGCAAATATTAGCTTTTATTTTCAAGTTTTATTATGTAACTTAAAATGGCTAATAAAATATGCTTATTTGACTTGACTGTATCATTTCGTTACGTAATATAAATTATTATTTTAGAATTTTAAAATAATGTTCTGAAAACGAATTTTCTTTATTGACTGATAAAGTAACTTTTCGTGAGTGATATAATGAAAATGCAGTGTATAAGCATGGCTTACTTTGGACTACTGGCTCTTTTCGCTATGGTAAGTTTTTGAAATCAAATACTTATTTATATTTTCTGTACATCGTCACTCGCAGTTTGAGAAAAGTTATAGATGCATTGCTGGTTTAAGTTATCTAAAAATGTTTCCGTCGGCCCCCTGTATATGGCAGTACGCGTTATCCTACTACTATTATAAAGGCGAAAGTTTGTAAGTATGGATGTATGGATGTATGGATGTATGGATGTTTGTTAC
>JAOTAV010042175.1:0-17765 GCA_026546445.1 Cyclargus thomasi
ATTTGTTGTAATATTACATTTTGTAATAGCTCAAATACGAAGTAGGTAGCATTTTTACAAATATTCTGTAATAAATTCTTTTCTAAAAATGTGGTGCATAAAACTTCTTACACAAATTTAGTAAATTTACAATGAAAATGTTTAACAGTGTATATAGGAACCCACCCAAGGTAGCTACGCCAATATAAACAGAAGTAGCATTTTATTGATGTGATTATATATAGAAGTATTAGTTTTATTCCTCGCAACGTAGCTCTATTTGACGCAGCCTTATGTCTGGTTTACACGTATTAAGTAGATAAGCAGTAAACTAAATTTTAACCTCATTTAAAGTCATTTAACTTGTCACTTGCTACTAAATTTTGTGTTTCCATGATGTTAATAAGAAAATAACAATTTAGTTAACTAATTATTAATTTAATACGTGTAAACCAGACATTAGGGCGGGCATCGAGCCTTATTTATTAGACTTCGCAATTCGGAGAAGAAATAAATAGAAACATAAACTTTATATATGTAAGACATAGTTTTTATAGCACGTGCATTGTAATCCCACATTTTCGTAAAATAAAAGTTGTCGAAATTATCATAGGATACAAACCCACTACCCCGAAATTATTCGTGACAAACGTTTTAGCCACATCAGCATGACTCTTGTATTTTAAATGAAACAATAATGTATGATGAAATTTAATCTGTCGTGTTGTCGAAGTACAAAAAGTTACATAATGATTACACATTTTGATGGTCGACCTTCATTAGCGAGCTCTAGGTTCAAGGCCAGCAAGTCTTCTTTAACTCCAAAAAAAGACTTTATGATTGTTTTTCATTCAAATTTAAAAATTGCACATTGTGTAAAAAATGTAGCACTTACCAGTTAAAATAACGAGAATAGCAAAGTGGTTATTCGCCATTTTAATAGCAATAAACTTGATAACGAAACAGGTTTTGTATGTGTCAAATAAAATATACAGTACTAACAACTAAGAATTTGTCTAACACATCCTCGTCATTGAACTATCAACTTTACAGTTAATACGTGTTTATCATACAAGCATGAAATTGCTATCCATATATTATATAATGTGTATAATAAATTGACAAGACTAGCATGTGTTTGTGTCTAACTGCTCATTAAGCACTTGAGAAATGAGCACACAAGGCCAACTATAAATATTTAAATGCACGAGGGGCGACCTCTGGTCGAAATTCGACCATAAGTATTTAAAATAATAAGTTTTAGTAAGGAGCTACAAAAAGCTATAATCTATTCTCAATTAATTCTAAATATTTGGGAAACAGAGTTGATGAATATAGAGAAAAAAAGAGAAGACAACACACATCCTCGAGGCACACCGACAAATGTAACACACCATGAGTTAATGGGAAGTAGTAGTTTTATTTTAATGATCATTAGTTAGTGTCGAGAATGCGAAACTTTATTATCTCTTAACTTGAGAACTAAGTGACCTACAGACTTGCAAATCGGATTTTAAGTATTAGCTGTGCAATTTCGGATTTTAAGATGGTATAATTCAGAGGTTCTTGAATAGGAGGCTCAAAATGCGGCGAAATGGTTTCTGTAAAGATGGTACGGCAGTGTTTGCTCTTCGGTCGACTTGGCGGTGCCACTGCCGTACCACCAGATATTTGTAAATTTCAGATAACTAAAATATTTATAAACTACACATAATAATCATTCCATCATACTATTATGTGTGGTGTTGATGATAAGAAATGATGATATAAATCTTATATGATTTACTTCCAGAATAAAATTTTAATATTGAAATATTTAATTTTTATTTACTTTCATGTATGTAAAATAACTTGTTTTAAAAGCTCAAGTACAGAGATTTACTTTTCATAAAAGGTAGCATAGTATTAAAAACCGACGAGTTTGAGTCATTTTTCTTTCAAGAACTACAAATTTTGCATAATAGAAATTTTGCAATCAATTTAAATTGAATTTGAAGTGTCTATTTTATCAAAACTATTTGATTTATTGACAAAATTCACTAAAATGAATACAGAGCAATTCCTTTGCAATATTGCTATTACAACCTTTTTAGGCCTGCTGGTCTAACTTGCTCTTGGACAGTTCTAAGTAGGCGCCTGAAAAATCCAATAATTTCTTTATCTGTTTGTAGAACTCAAAAATGGCTGAACTGATTTGGCTGAAAATAGCTAAGAACCTAGAAGGACGTAGGATACTTTTTATCCCATTCCTGTAATGTGACATGAACCATGGGTTGCACTGTGGGTGCCTCTATAATTGTAAACTAATAAAATACCTCAATTGGTTTTGTTCAGGAGAGTAAATCTGAGGATAATAAATACTGATATTTGGTGCAGTGTCGCCTACTTTTCTCATAGTTAGGATTAGCAAGCAGCAATAGATTTTACTAATACCTGTTTTTCATTTCTCTAAATTAAAAAAATATATATATTAGACACAGAATTGAGTGACTCACCTAAAAAGTATGTTCCACATAGTGCTAAAACAATAAGAAAAATGAATACTCTTCGAAATCTTCTAGGCTGCTTAAGGGATCTTGTTCTTACATTGGAAGATGTGGGTGCTGTATCATCTTTTAACTGGAAAAAATAAATTTTATAATAATGCTTTAGTTACAAATCAAAAAAATATATTTTGTAAGTACGTAAATTCTTCATTATTTTTTCCAAAAACTTACAGCATTTAGTAAAATAGACCTGCCTACAGGGTTCCATTATTGTGAATAGCATTGTTATTATAACATAACATCTTATTTGAATTATTACTAATAAGAAATACATGATCTCAGAAAATGTCATGTTAGTCAAATGATAATTGTTCAAAAGACAACAGCGGTGACATACACTACTTGATCAGGCAGAATGTACGGAATTTGGTCTCATACTCTTGAATAGTTAACCCTAAAAAACTCTTAATTTTTAAATAAAATATTTTTATAGGACCCACCTCTAAGTATCTGTACGTTGCAAATTTTCCCATATCGAGGTAAAATGTACATCACAACCTTAAAACTTGCAAAAAACCAATAAAACCATAACTTTTATCTAGAAATAGTTTGCATAAACCAAACATCTGGTATCGTATGAAAAAAGCGGCATTAAAAAAGACAATATTTATACAAATACATATTTTGTAGACCAGGAACCTTATACCACAACAATAATTAAAGGAAATTTCTTATTTTTTTAACTAATTTACTAAAAATGCAACTCTTCAATATTTTCAATTTTGACAATCGATGTCATTAGATAAGTTTTTTTTATTAAAAATGTCATTACTCATTTGATGTAGGAACTAGGATGTCGACCATAGATTATCAGGTATGTCAGCTCCAGCTAGTGACATAAGGCCATGATTATACGTACGATTTTCGATTACAAATCGAATAGGAAGTAGGAACCTACATTCATAGAGAAAATTAGTAGTTACATATTCATGCCTACATTAGATACCTTATAAAGATCGAGGAACGATTTTCATGTTGCTATACCTCTATACACACTAGTCTATTGCTTATAAAAATAGATTCTAGGTTTTCTAGATTTTGCACCACCAATAATTTAAAATTATTTCCCATTACGAATCATATTACTGAAACTCTACAAATCTACAATCAAGAAAATTGAATCATTCAAGGTTATTTAAATTAAAAAGAAAAAAATTAGAGGAAACGCGTAGGAACTCGTTACTACTTACTCGTATGACATGGGGATCATAGTATATATACCTTCTATGCATGGGGAAAAAATGTAGGACTATTTAATAATATTATACAAGTACGAAACGGGTACTTATTTTTTAGATGATCGTTAAAAAACCATGAATTTATTTTACATTTATTAATCTCAAACGTCTACTTACCTTTCTTTGCCTTAATTCACTCATCGTTGAGAAGGTTATACAGTAAGTACTAAAGTTATTAAATAATAATAAACTTGCTATGTGCACAATCACTTATAAACTATTGTTTTGCCTAAAACACCGCTCTGACGTAATTTGTTTTGTGCGCCACTGATTCTTCTGCACTACAAGACGCTCCAACTTGAACTGATGAATGGCTTGTATAAAAAAGCTTGTTATCATCAAGTTATCATGTCGTCGTTTTTCGAAACAAACGTCGTTTTATTAAACTAGTCATTGTTCTGACAAAATTTTATATAATTTCGTTTTATAGTAGATTAATATTTTAATTATTTATATAAGTTCAAGAAGTATACAGGTATAAAATTATAATCATCTCTTTGTTTCTTATGAACATTTTTTAATAGGTATCATGATGATGAAATCATCAATAATATTGTGAAAAATACACATAATAAAAATTGTACCTTTTATAAATGGGCAAGTGTGTTTGCATGTCTAATGAAGCAAACATTCGACTTGATTTTTGGCATACATTGCCCATGAGTAACATATAGGCTAATTTTTGATATTTAAAAGACATTATACCTATTTCCAAAATATTTTTATTTTATGCGATTTAAGAATTTCATGCGTTTTGCGAAAGAAAATAGAATATTTTCATATATTAGCACTTTACCTTTTGTCAGCTCAATTTGAAGCAACAAATGGAGACGGAAGACTTTTTTAAAAATTTAATCAAATTTGGCATCGGAAGACGGAAACTTAATAATGATATCTTTTCTGAGGATAAGCTCTTAGCAAGACTTGGAATTTACGATGAGGATAATGAAGAGTTCTATCACTCCATGTATGTAGCAATAACACAAAATTTTGCAGTGTGAAATTTTAAAAAAGCTGCCACAAAGAACAATGTGTACCAATAGGTCTAATTAAATAATTATTTTTCTAGGATAGAAACACCATGCATTGTGCCAGGATGTAAATTTGTGGGGCAGTCATTACTAGAGTTCGAAAATCATTATAATTCTTGCCATCGCTATTCTTGTGTAACATGTAAGAAGAGTCAACCATCGAGGCATTTGCTTGACCTACATGTACAAGAAAGTCATGACTCCTTTTTCGCAGTTATGGCTGCCAAAAAACCATCTGTAAGTTTCAGTTACAAACTTAAGAATCATGTAACCTGAAGCCATACCCCTAAACTTTTTTGAGACTCAAACAGACAAATTGGAATTATGAAAGTCTTGAAATAATATTTTAAGTGAAGGATGTTGCAGAAATTGGTCAAAACCGAAGATTTTAATGTGCTGTTTTGAGAGTATTGATCCTGTTGTTGTAGCTAGGGAGCTAGATAGTGCTATTTTTGTAGTAATTCAAGTGATGTACACTTGAGTTACTACAAAAAGCTTAAGCACTGAAGCACTCCAGTAAATCAAAAATTCTTCATCTATTAGACAGATGCATATTTTATTATAAAATATAAGACTGCTACACATTGTTGCATGTTCAGGGACAGTTGAAAAAACTTTTTTTTGTTTTACAGTATTCCTGTTATATTGAAGAATGCATTGAAAAATTTCAGAATGCTGAAAAAAGATTTGAGCACTGTGTACAAGTTCATAAACTACCAAAGGATTTTAGATTTGATTATAAGCCAAATTCAGTCAAGAAAAAGAAGAGCAAAAACAAAAAACCAGCTATGGATGTGGATGGTGAAAATATAAACAGTACCTGTATAAATTTTAGCAACTATAAAAGTAAAACATTCAAAAGCAAACCAATAAAAAAGTTTACTTGTGATAAAATAAAAGGCTCTGTAGATGTTAATATAGACCAAGTGATGACAGATCTACAGGAAAGTTTACCAACCACATAGTATACAGATAGCAGCTAAAGCTGACTAGTCTAGGCTAGCTGCTAAGTAGGTATGTACTACTAGAGCTCTGTAATGCTAGTTTAACAGAGGATATTTTTTAATTAAAGGTTAATAAATACAATATATACATACTTTAGAACTTTAATATAAACTTAAACAATAAAAATAATTATTCACAACAAATGTATTTAAGGTTTAAATATTCTGAATATAAGTAGCTATATTTCTATTATCATTTTCACTAGAATATCATGAGAATAAAAATTAGGGCTACACTAGACCCATTGCAATTACTTGGCTTTGCCTTGAGCAGCAACTGCAGCCATTGCTTTTTTCACAGTTTCCTCATCACCAAGGAAAGTCATGGGTCCGTCTGGCTTCATATTCTCATCTAATTCATAAACAAAAGGTATACCAGTTGGCAGGTTCAGTTCCATTATATCAGCATCACTCATTTCTGAAAATACAGAAAAAAAATAAAATAAAATAATTATGCAATAAGCCACTAGTTGTGTTTATTATCAAAAATAGTTTAAATACCTTCTAAATGTTTGACAATACCCCTGAGACTATTTCCATGAGCAGCAATTATGATGTTTTTGCCTTCTTTAATCTAAAATATAAAAAGGAATATTATTATTGCCAATACCTATACTATAATGTAAAAACAGAGATGTAATCCTGCATTATTAGTTACCTGCGGCACTATTACATTGTTCCAGTATGGCAGAGTCCTTTCAATAGTTAGTTTTAAGCTTTCGAACATAGGGAACTCTTCTGGTTTTGGGTCAGACGCATAACGAGGGTCTTTAACAATTGCCTCATAGTAGGGGTGATCCTTTTCCATTGCTGGGGGTGGGGTATCAAAACTACGTCGCCAGATTTGTACCTATAAATATTTTAAAACAATCTACAGCGGCTCAAAGTCTATCTAATACTCAATCTTACTTGTTGATGATGATTTAAGTTACCTGAGCCTCTCCATACTTAGCAGCTGTTTCAGCCTTATTAAGGCCAGTAAGTCCACCATAATGTCTTTCATTCAATCTCCATGTTTTGTTTACTGGAATATCTGTTTGACCTATCTGCTCAAGAATAGTCTGTAGAGTAATTTGAGCTCTTTTTAAAACGGATGTATGGGCTACATCAAACTTGTAACCTGCATTTTTTAAAGCTTTTGCCGCTGCACTAGCTTCTTCACGACCTACGAAAAGACGATCAAAGAAATTAAAAACAAAAATGAAATATTATATAAAGAATATTTGGTAAATTATTTTACCCTTGTCGCTCAGGTCAGCATCGTACCAGCCACAGAAAAGATTTTTCTGATTCCATTCACTTTCGCCGTGGCGAATCATAACAATTTTGTATTTTCCAGGCATTTTGAATTAATATTTAATTTACAGTAACCCGGCAAACTTGAGACGAAAAAAAATTTTGCGACTGACAAGTTTAACCCTTCGACCTTCTCTTTTTTTTTTCTTAAACGTTCTGTTACAAAAAGACGTAATCTTTCCCGGAAAAATAGGTAAAAAAAAATTGTTTTAAACTTAAAATTATTTTGATTATAACTGCATATAGATCAATTGATTGGTTTCCAGTAAAGTTTGCAGGTGCACGACGATTCTTTAATGACCGACGTCGTATCACGCGTGGCAAAGTTCTCTTTAGCAAAGTGTAAAACGAACAGATGCTATGAAGATGATGAAGATAAAAACAAGCATGTTATTTCTGTCACATAAATGTCAAATTTGTCAAATTCAATTCTCAATTTCTCAAACTTAAATTTTGTTACTTTCTTGTGGCGCTGGTTTGAACAATTTAATTTAAAAAAATAATAATAAATTAAAAAACAATTTTAATACATTCTCCTCATTTTCTTAATGTTTCGCATAGCTCGTTACACTTAAAATATTATTACCTTTGGATTCATAAGTTTCTAATACGATAAGCGTTAAAATGAGTAGCAGTCCTTGCATTTTTCTATCGAGTTTAATTAACTTTGCTCTTGTTTAATGATATCGTTAATATGCCCCCCAAAAAGAACGTAAATAAGACACGAGAGCCGGTAACATCCACTACTAAATCACCGGGGACTTTACATGTTAAAAAGAAAACTTCAGCAAGCAAGAAATCGGAAGTGCCAATAACAAGCATCAATAGTAAGCATTTTTTTAACATTTTTTTCTCACAATACTTACATACGTTGCTTTTACAATCGCTTTTGTTTTAGATCATGAATATCTATCAGATAAAAGCAGTAATGATGAACAACAAAAGAAAACACAAGATATCATGCTGTCCAAGAGAGATATCAACATTATGTTGGCAAATGAAGGTAACGACACAGTTAAAATTAACAATATATATAATTTGTATAAAGTGAAAATAATTATTTTAGTTCTAATTATAATTATTTATACCACAAAAAATGTATAAATGATCAAAAAGTTGATAATAACATCATTTAAATGTATAAATTGATATAATAATAGTTATTTCGTTAAAAAAAAATCTTAAATACATAATGTCAAACTAAACATGATGCATTAAAACAGCTTGTTAAGTACCTATAAGTTCTGTTTATTCCTGCAATTTTTACATAAATGTTGTGATAAAATATCCATTGTGCTTTAAACTATATACATAAAGGCTATATATTTTTTTATATTTGTTTTTATCTTCTGTGGATGTTTTTGTCACTGAATTCTTTTCAAATGACTGGACCGCTTTTGTCAAAATTTTTTGTATTGGTCCAAGGAGATTCAAGAATGGTTTAGAGCTTCTCCACACTAAGCGGATTTGGTACGGAGTGAAGTGAGTGTGCGAATGACATTGACAGTACTTTACTTTTTGACCAAATTACTGTCAATATCATCTGCACACCCAAATCCACTAAGTGTGAAGAGGCTCTTAGATTTACAAACCAAGGCCGGCAGGATATCTGTTGGGTCCGCTAGTACTTATAGTTATATCTTTTTTTATCAATTTAAGCTTTGCGATTTATACAATTTATAATATGCTGGTTATGCAGGTTAAAACATTCATTTAATATAAAAAAAGTATTACCTGTATTTTTCTAACATTATGACACAATTATTGCTTATGGCAAAACTTCCCATGCTTGTTTGTACTGTGACACCTTATAACAGCCATTGTTCCAAGTCGCCATAATATTTTAAATATCTACTAACTAATAAGATTTTTTTGCATAATAAGATCTTGAATTATTGCACTGTGCACTTTTTTTATTTTTCATGGATCTAATAATGGTTACAATTTCCTAGAAAAGTATATGACCACAATGTACTTAGACACCCTGATTATTAGATTTCTTATCAGCACTCAGTTTTTAAGTTCTATGAATGTCATATGTTTAGTAAACAGCGCAATAGCGAAAAATTATTGAAATAAGCAGCTTTTTATTGTTTTAGTCGTAAAGTCACAGTTTCCATCAAAAATACCAATATTGGATGCAATTGAACATGGGCAGTGTGTTCAAAGCAGTAAAGTAAAAACAAATGTAATCAAGAAAATAAAAAAGGTTCCTATGAAACAGAAAACCACTGTCAAGAAAACAGTTCCCAAAAACAATGAATTAAAAATAAAAAACAAGAGAAAAGTAAAAGAAAAAATTTCCTCAAGTAACCAAGAAACCTGTTCAAACACAACAGAACAGGGTAAGTAAAGTTTGATTAAGATCCCAAATAGTAACTTAAGGGATGCTTGCAATTTTATTTCTCAGTCCATGCTTGATAACTTAGTATATAAGAATAAATAAAATAAAATGTTGTACAGATTTTCTAAATACTATTCAATAGACAAAACAGTGTTTGTATGGGAGCACACTTAGTTAAAGTTTTTATTAAAATGTCACTATTCATTATTAAATCTTAAAAACAATAATTATTCATTTTTTTGGAACATTTCAAGTCCTTATCTATAGGGCTATTTTACATGTTATATCATTACAAGTTTTATGAAATCCATAGACAGTAAAAAATTTAAATAAAATCATATTTTTGTTTCCTTACATTTTTAGACGAACAGATGCCAGAAATAGCTCCAGTGAAAGTAAAGCAGATAAAAAAAATATATCTAAAGAAGAAAAATTGTAAGTAATACCATAGACCAATTATTTATATATTTTTATGTATAATTTCTCTATGGTAATACATATAAGTAGGAAAAAATCTTTTTAAAGGTTTATGAGTTAAACAATGACTTTAAATTATGTTAGGAAAATAAAATTTCAATAAGGTATTGTATACCATACCATACATTATTGAAATTTTATAAAGTACCTAAATATCACATTTTTTATATTTGCAGATACCAGTGATATTAGGGAAAATAAGCCAAAGTATAATAAAAAAATAGTCCCACCTACTCAGAAAATAAAATTAGGACGTCCAGGAAAAAGGAAGATTGAAGAAGTATTTACTGAAGAACAGAAGCACGTAAATCCAAATGAACTAATGAAATCTCCTTTGCCCATGAAGAGAAAGAAACTTGCTCTTAGTAACATAAGTAGGTCTTCAAGCTCCTCTGACCTCTCTTGGACTAGAGATATTTCGAGTTGTAGTACAAGCTGTGTAAGTGTCTCATCAAATGACTTTGTCCTTATTGATAATAAATTTCCCATCATTAAATTAAAAAATATAAATCCTAAACCTGCACCAAAACGTTTTAAAAATATTCTTACACAAACACCCAGAAATACTTGTGTATCAAAGAAAAATAAAACAGTCAATGAAGAATTGTCTAAAGCAAAGGTAGATGAAGCAGTATTAGAAAAGAATGAGTCACATGTCGTAGATAGTGCTTTAGTCCTTCCAGAATTGAGTTCAACATCAAGTTCTAGTAATTCTAGCTCATCGACCAGTATAACTGAAAATACTTCAAGTGTAAGCAATAGTGATATTGTTAAAGATTTATTAACAAAACTCAGAAGCATAGACTTAGAAGTTGTAGCATGGGTCGGGTTTAATAATATTAGTAGCTGTTCCACTCCTAAACTAGACAAATTCAAAGAGAAACTCGAAAATTGTAATGTCTTGTGCGAAGAGAGAAATCTCATACAACTGGCAAAAACTGCACAAAAGCAGCTTTATAAATATAATAAGAATGATACTCCCAATTTGATTTCGGAAAAAGCGAATAAAAATAACAGCGAAGAGGTAACATTCGTTAAACCTACTAGAGTATGTCAAACAAATTACAAGTGCAAAGTATCGCAAGCAGAAAGCACTCCAGAAAAACCTGCTCAAAGTAGTCATACTTCGGCGACTCAAAATGCTAGTAACAATGTCAGTACTATTGTCAATAGTAAATATCAAGATGAAAACGACGATGACGACGCACTTTCACTGTATGCTGAAAGTATAACGGGCTTGGATTCATCCAGAAGAAGTAGTTCTATACAGCGAGTCCCCGACACCCGCGGTGGCGATGAATACGTACCAGAATATGTAGCTAAAACAACAAAAGTACCAGTTACGTTTTACAAACCATCGCGAATCGAAATAACTCATGAAACAGAACAGAATAAGGACAAACAAGAAAGCCAGAATAACGTCGTATCAACGGTTTGTGAAAAACAAAACGCTGATTCCACGTCACTACACAAAGAGCAAGATAATAACAATACTAAAACAGCAGAACCTACTAATGCCATATTTGAAGATAGACGTGGAAATATACAGATGCCTAATTTTAACGCAAATTTGTATAACGCTTCCAAGCCGACGTTTCCTAACCATACTAGATTGATTGCACAAAATTTCAAATTCAATCGGACAAGGCGTGCCATATTCAATTTTTGCTATTACAATGTTGGGTTACGTTGTGCGAACAAACAATGCAAATTCGAACATATCGTACCGAGTAGAGAAGAAATCGAAGACAAGCTGTCAGCTCTGGAGGAAGACTCGTTTATATCTGAATACAATATAGCACGTTCTGTGTATACTCTACGACGAATGTACGGGATATGCTTCATCAACGATTGTATAAAACGAAAACTGACCAGGCTACTCATGGAAATAGTCATAGACTGTGTTACGAGAGGAGATTATAATAACTCGGAAGATAACACCCTCATAACCGATGCGGTCGAAAGAACTTTACTCTATTTAAATAACGTAGATCTTAATGTGTGTCGAGACTTATTAAACTATAAATTTCACAAACTCAAGGGACTCCTATTGTGCGATTATTTGCTGAAATTTATTGCCGAATCTCCGAATTTTACGCGGTTTATTCCGATTTTCATCAAGCTCGCCTGGTACGTATCCGGCATGGACCTGAGGTTCGATATCCAGGTTGCCACGCTACTTGTCGAACGCGTGTGCATCATCCCCTACGACGACAAGCTGGCGCGGGCGCTCATCGAGGTCATAAAGAATACCAACGACAGCATATTCTACAACCACATGATAGAGAAATTTGAAAAAATGTTAATGACTTCGAATAAGGATTTATGCGACTCCTTCGCTTTTTTGAAAAAGAGGAAACTTTTGAACCAAACCGTTACGGAAAACTGGCAAGGAGCGGGCTACTCAGAGAATGACGTCAGATGCTCTCCTGACACGACTAACCTGGACAACTTGGTGGGTTTTTTCGTTGCTCTATGCAGTACCGTTTTAAGTTCTCATTTTGTAAGCAACATTCACTAACTCGATCGTCTTTTTTCTAGAACAAAACAACCGAACCCAAGCTGACCAGAACGATTGAGAATAAAGTTAGTAACAAATTCGCGGCCGAGGTACCTAGCAAGAACCTATTTCAGGACTGGAATTTTCCATCGAGTTCAAGAAGCGGCGATCAGAATGTCTTTAGGCAGAACGGCCAAGATCAGCCCATGAACACATCGTCTTTTCCAAAGGCGTTGGACTTGAAAAGTGGATACAAAGGCTTTCTCCTCGAAACACCTTTTCCTGCCAACCATCAGGTAGGTTAAAAAAATTGTAGCATTGCTGAAAACTAAACTTAAGTTTGAAACAGAAAATAAATGAGATTTGATAGGCACGCTGCTACTTTAAGTTTAAAAAAATACAGCAGTTATTAAGCTGAAATTTTGAATGAAGTTATTTTTCCGTTGCCTCTATTTTAATTAGGAAATCGGCCAGGCCCCAACCTTGTCGTCGTCCCTATTAAAAATCTTAGCCACAAACATTTTGGCGTAAAAAAAAGTGAGAGTTTTGACAGTATACAACTTTTTTTACAGAACAATATCCGGAGAACAATCCACATGGACATGTTCAAGCGGTCGTCATCGATGATGTCCAACTCTAGTTCGGGCAGCGAGGAGCAGGGACACGCGCGCCGCGGCTCGCCATACCCCGGCCGCGGGAAACGGGGGTTCATGCGACCAAACAATATGCAGTTTAGAGTAAGTGTCCCATGTGCGCACCAAGTCGCGAGAACAACTAGTATTTATACAAAACTAGCTTTTGCTTTCAGCTTCGCTCGCAGGGGGGGCAGGGCCCAGACCCTCTCATTTTGTCGTCTCCAAACCAACTAGCACTAGACTAGTTATAGCCACGATTAAACCAGATTAAATTACCTAGGTTTTAACAGGACCACTAGCTAAGACCCTTTCGGAAAAAAAAACTTTATCTATAAGTGTGAACTGGTATGAATGAAAAAAATATTTTCAGAGCGTCGGTAGCCTAGTGGGTCCTTTGGTTTGCACTTGAGGGGGTGCAAACTGCAGGTTCGAACCTCGGTAAAGGCGTGTACCAATGAGACAATTTCCGATCTCAGGTACATAATACGGATGCTCATTGCCGTGGGAGAGCCATGCTTCGGCATGAATGGGCCGGCTCGACCGGAGTGACACCACGGCCTCACAGAAAACTGACGTGAAACGGCATTGTGCCGTGTTTGGTTCAGTGAGTGATTTTACCGGAAGCCGAACATTCCTAATCCCCCTATCCCTATTCTCTATTCCCTCATGAAGGCCGACAACGCATTTGCGACTCTTTGGATGTTACGAGTGTCCATGGGTGGCGACAGTTGCTTTCATTCAGGTTATCCGTCTGTTCTCTTGTCCCCTATATATCTAGCTAATAATAGTCTGCCAATTGCAAATGCGAGTCGATTAGTCGCTTAGTCAGGGCATGAGGAAAGGACAAACAAACACAATAACTTATATTATAGTGAATCAGATGCGAGGCCACTGGACTAAAAGCAGCTTAGCTAAAACGAGGAGCATGCTTACGTTCGGTGTGCATATAGTTGAGCCTTGGATTAATCAATCATTAAGTCCTTGATTATCTATAATAAACTAGAATAATAATCGAAGGGCATCATAATAAGCAAATTATGTTACCATTATAAATTTAGAAAGTCTAGTAATGCTAGTAATTTCTTAGGCTTTTTTAATTTTATTTAGGGGCCAAACGAACAGACGAGTTACCTGATGGAAAGCAACTGCCGTCGCCCATGGACACTCGCGACATCCGAAGAGCCGCAAATGCGTTGCCGGCCTTTGTGAGGGAATGGGGATAAGGGATTAGGGAAGTTGGGCCACCGGTTGCCGGTTGGTGGTGTCATTCCGGTCGAGCCATTTGTGCCGAATCATGGCTCTTCCACGGCAATGGGCATCCGTATTATGTACTTGAGATCTGTCTTATTGATACACGCCTCTACCGGGGTTCGAACTTGCACCCTCTCGAGTGCGAGGTCTTACCCACTAGGCCACGAACGCTCTAACCCGCTTACGCGAACATCAGTCGCGATTACAGCGGCCGTGGTCGCGGGTGGACTGAGGTGACGAACGAAGGAACGTCCAAATTGTTGAAGTTCTTCAACTACCCGAAGATTCATCAATTTTTATTTTCGTTCTGCTTCGCGCAGAACGATCTCACGGTCCTGAAACCGCGGTGTCTCAGTTTTGTGCTTTAGTTTATTTGTCACTTGATCTATCTCACCTATCTCACCTATTATTCTTGGTCGGTATCTTGGTTTTTTTGCTGGTACTTTAGGCTTTTCGAATCATAAGCTGAAAACAAACTATCGGACACGACTTATGGACGCGAATACAGACCCTACAAAAACGTCCGCAACTATTAAGTTAACGTATTAACGTTAGGGGGGACAAGGGGGTTTGACCCGCCCCGGCCGGCATCTTGTAGGGGCGGCAAAATTTCACAATAAATAATAAAATAAAAATATCTAAATATTTGACAATTTAATATTTCTAGCACCACTATAAAGTCGGAGCCATTAACAAAAGCACGAAATATTTCTTATCATGTACTTATAATGTGACGAATTCTGGAAATTCCATACCTACGTGCGTAATTGCAAAATACTGGTGACGGTTCTTGCCGAAAAATTATTTAAAATTAGAATGTTTTTTATTATCGCGATCATTATTCCGCTACTTAGCTGTAATGTAACATTGAATTATATGAGAGTATCAGTATTAGCAGAAAAAAAATCCCAAAAAATTATATGAAAAAAATCGCGTGAAGAATATCCGCGCGAATAAAAATCGCTCTTAATGTAAACAATTTTAGGGGGGCGGCTGATACAAGCGCTACGCCACTGGATTGCACACCTCAATACTTACACGATTACTAGTTGACCCCGCAGACGTTGTCCGGCCGAGCTGTTTTGTGAATCCAAACCATTCTCAGATCCCCTTGAACACACACAAAAATGTCATCAAAATCGGTCCAGTCGTTTAAGAGAAGTTCAGTGATATACACACAGAAGAATTATATATATTAAGGTTAACTAGATGCCTGGCTTAAGTCCGTAAGTCGCGACCGATACTTTGTTTTCAGCTTTAATGTAATTGCGAGGTTAATCTAGTGTGTGTTCACAAATTGCCTACTTGGTGTTCCTGCGATGTTTGAAATCTGCAATGTGTTCCTTGATGCGGGTTCCGAAACGTCGGGAATAATAATAGTGCTCCGCAACAAAATCCGTAAGTGTTCAGACTTTATCGTATGGTAATGCTGTTTTCTTTTTTTTTTTCAGAATATCAGGAAATCTGACGGGCCAAGATTCTACTAATGATAGAAACATTTTTTTTAAGATTTGATAAGGACGTTACTATGTTTGTTTTCTCATTAAAAGTTTATTGTGATCGTTGTAGGTGAGCCATATTATAATCTTTAAGATGTTAATTGACTTTAGTTGTAAGAACCATTGTAAAAACACTCTGTGATGTTATAGATTTACGTTATGACTGAACATAATCATTTAAATATTCTTAAGCTTCAACAGATAAAGTAAAATTATCATTTTATTTTATTGAAAAGACTCATTATTGGTTTTTGTGAACTTAGCGCATTATATTTGGCATTGTATTAAATACAACGAAGTTACATCTCTCTCTGATATACATTAGTATAGAGACATACACGATTCACGCCATCAATTTATATTCGAAATATCTTGTGATGGTGATGCTTGGTAGTGGCGTATAGCAAAATACAATTTACAGCGTATTATTAAAGTAGTCGTTTATTTTAGCGATCGAAAATACACCTTTCGATTATCCCACGATATCGTTTAATCTGTATACCAAATTCATCAAAATTCGTTGAGTGGTTTTGACGAAACAAATTTTCACAGTTACAGTATAAGTAACAAGTATGATAAGAAGTCGGTAAATGTATTGATTAAACTAGTGTGTGTATGCAGGCTGTGTGATCGTTGAAATATAACCTTTTTAAAAAATTCAAAACATAATAAAATATTCTTCAAATTTCTCTTGCTTTTGTTTACAAAAACTTTATAATGAAAGCTGACACTGAATTCAGGACAATATTTTATTAAACTTACCAACTCTGACTGTCGCGTTACTACTAAAATGTAATAGTTATATTTTTGTACTTTAGGTTAGGAGACAAAAATGTTTTTATGCTTTATTATTATTTGTAAAATGTCCGTTTAGTTTGGAATATAAACTAATACGACAAACATTATTTCAATGTGTTTTTTACTTACAATTCCTCATAAAATCCCGCAAGCAAAACAAATTTACCTAATCTCGAGATTTAACTTAAATTTTTTTTACTTCCAAAAAAATTTATTTAATTTACTAATCCACACTTTGAATTGAAATTAAAGCTTACGCTCTGAATCGCGGCCAAATTACAAATAAATAAATAAGTTCATTTTAACAAAAGTTGTTGTAATATTTTTTTAATTATTTTTCTTTACTTCTTGGTCCGTATGTAGGAAAGAAAAATAAATTATTTTTTGGTTTCAATTCAAAAGTGTTTGTGAAATACTTAATTGTCTATTGCATTAGATTTTCATCTTATCAATAAAGCTTTATGGTTATGTGGTTCTTCATAATATATATCTAGGGACCACCTTCTAGCGCCATTGTCACACCCTGAATTCTTCCTCCAACGAGCCCAAACTCAATAGGTGTACGTTGTTACAACTCTGAGATGCTATGACCACCTTCCCATTCCATCACCAGACCCTAACTAACATTTATTTAAAGTGTGATTAGCAAGACGATTCCGACAATGGGTTTGTCGGAATCGTCTTGAATTGAATAGGGTCACGTAGTTTTATCTCTGAGACGATATGACCACCTTCCTGCTTCACCATCAAATCAGCATTCTGACATGATAATATTGCATTGTCATCAAACTCTTATCTTTGCAAAATTTCAGATCAATCAAAGTTGCGCAAGTATTGCTTCTAAGATTTGTCCGGTACAAACTAAGGAACGTTCCAAGTAGAAAACTTGTATTACATATTTTATTATTATTTTGTCATACAGACCTAATTAATTACAGTGGACCCTAGATAATCCGGCCCCTGTTTACTCCGGCTTCCCTTGTAATCCGACACATCATAAAAGGCAATTAACGCCTTTAAGGGGAACACAGGCGCCAACGGCATACATTCGGAGTTTCGAAAATCTGCCCCCGCTAACAGAAAATAATAATTAAAATCAAAATCAAAATCAAAATCTTTTTATTCAAAATAAGTACTTTAAGTACACTTTCTGAACGTCGAGACTAC
>JAOTAV010042186.1:0-17762 GCA_026546445.1 Cyclargus thomasi
ATTATTGGAACAAGAAAATTGATTTCCCGCCTTTACTTGACACTGGCCATGGTTATAGCCAAGCGCCATATAAATAATAAATAAATAATAAAATACCTTGCTCTGTTTAATAAGCGAGATAGCAGTCACAAGTGTCTCAATGGCGGACGCGTATTCGCCGGCGGCGGCGTCGCTGACGGCACGTGCTATGGCGCTGGACGACACGGTGCGATTGCGGCCCATAACCTCCTCGAACTCCGCCTCGCTGATCGCGGGGATGTGGTGAGCGATCGGCGCGTGCGCATGTGGCAGGGGACGTGGCTCCGCACCGCCGTAGCTCTGGACATTTAAATTCACGAATAGAACCGTTATTTTTGGACTCAACACAACGCTCGTCGAGTCACTCTATTTAATAAAACAAAAAGAAGGTAATAGGTGAGTTGAGCCTTATAAAGTACTCAAGATAAGGATACCGAAGGAATAAAAGAATATAGAAAATAATTAGTTCAATGGTATTTAATTGTAAAAATAAAATAGAAAAAGCTCTTTTTGCGAATAACTAAATTTTACATAAAAACTAACAAAAATAGACATGTCCAAAATAGCAACCTCACTTCTGGAAGCAGTTTCTACTAGGCAACCTAAAACTCTAATGGAAGAAATTTATTGACAGGAGTACATGACATGAGATTTATACGATTATATATTATACGAGTTATATTACTACCACAATAATAATATAAATAGGTATTATAGCTATACCTGTGGTGGTCGTCCGTAGGGTTGTCTCGCGCCAGGCGGCGGGCCTTGAGCGGGCGGCGGGCCGCCGTGAGCAGGGTGGCCGTATGGACCGCCTGGACCTACTAAGTACTTGATTCATTAGCCATCTAATTGAAATTATTCCAATTATTGTAGTAATTAAAGATAGTGAAACAAATCCACGTGAACGTACAAAGTATCCTATGATCTATGCCACCAAATAGAATGTATATTTGGTGACATAACTCCGAAATCTTTATACCACCAGCCCGGCTAAGATACACCGCCGTGATATCTCTCTCTCGCGTAGTCATTATTGTCGATATCGACATATATCTTTACTCCCTAAAATGCGTACGATAAGTTATCGTTCTTAGACTAGCAACGAAAAAAACGTAGACTCCGCTCAAAATGTCAAAATCTTAACATAACTCGATAAAAATGTGTTGTCTTGTAAGGGTTCGTAGACAAATGTAGCACGGATTAAAAACTTGTCTATTCATTTTGTCGACGAACACGAAAAAAAAAATGTTATGTTAGGGTTAATAGAGATGAAGAGATAAACCGGTAAACGACGAGAAAAGGCGTAGATACAAATTTCACGATGGCTTAATTTATACCGGCAGATTCCATCAAAGTCCGTTCTATCGTGATAAACCCACAAACATAGACTTAACGAAATTTAAAATTTATAAAATTGATAGGATAATAGAATAGGATGAACAGAATGATAAAAATTCAGCCATCCATACTTCCGTATTTCCAAACTAATACTGTAAAATATGCAAAAGTGTTATATTTGTTCGCGCCACGCCTAAACCACTCGACCGATTTTGCTGAAATTTGCTATGAAGTCCACACCAAATTTTAGTATGGACACACTTTGACACCCAGGGAAGAACATAAAATACTTTTTATTCCGGAAAAATGTAAGTTGCGGGCGTCATCTAGATACAGATAGTCCAAGTCCCTCGTCCACGAAGCCCTATAATATGTAGGTAAGCCTTTTATGTTTGTGTACTCAATGTGTACTTTGCGTGCCGCACACATAGGGTCGGGCGCACAACTGAACTGAACTATCTGTTATCATATAGATTGTTCTGCGTAACTAACCTGGTGGTACAGTCTGCGGCGGTGGCTGTACGCCTGGCGCGGGCTGTACGGGGGGTTGCTGGTTGAAGAACGCCGGATTCACGTGCGGCGCCGGCGCGCCCGGACCTACTCCTAACCACACACACACACAATTAAGGTCAAACATAATTGAAAGAAACAGATAAGTAACATTTTAAAAACTCTCGGATTTTTGCATTAATGGACGTTTTTTGGCCCGAAAAATTATTTGAAATTAAAATAATGTGGGATTGATATATAGCTGGATACACTAACTAGATAATGAAATATGTAAGTTACAATTTGTCGAAATTTTATGGAAAAAATTAGTATATACTCGAAGGTTTCGATATGTTAGTTATCCGATTCTTCCGCTTATGTGTTCAATTTTAAATATAGTGATGGTGACAGACACTGAATTCCTGATCACTTTATAGGGTTCCGCACCAAAATGTTTAATATAAACCGGACCCTATTTAACACTTTTGTCCAGATGAATATTGACAGATAAATAAACAAGAATCTTGTTCATTTATAACAAACATAATATTAAAATATTTATTCAATGAATGGATTAAATATTTAAATTTAGCGCGACAGATATTAAAGCAGGTAGCTTGTAGAATAAGGTGAATATGTAGTAAAAAACAAAAACAACCACAGCTAAGACAATCCACAGGGGCACTACAAGACAAAGATCGTATCCAAAGAAACTAAACCTTGGTAACCTTTTACAAGCTCTCACTCACCATCGGGAGACCTGGTAGCGACTATTCCTTTGAAGACAAAATTTGTTATTGAGATGTTACTTATAGGATGGTTATTAAAATACATTAGATAAAATATCTCAGAAATTTCAGAACCTATTTTATAATTTAATTGAACAGATAAGTTTTGCGTTGTTTACTCAAACTTGATAACAAAATAACTTAGAATACAAAATTCTTTGCAGAAAGAAAGGGTCACATGAATATGATAAAGATTCTTACCTGGATGCTGGGGCATGGGACCGGGCCTCTGTGGTGGCCCCTGCTGGTGTGGGGGCATTTGGTGGTGTGGTGGTGGCATGCCTTGGCCTGGACCCTACAAAACAAATAAAATAGTAATAAATTATTACGTTTTAGCAAGTAGTATGGAGATCTGCTGCAAATTACTAAATCTTCTTAGAATTACAGATATAAGATATAAAACTAGTCCCCTTAGAAATAAAATATTTCGACATGTAACTTTTTAATTTCCGCTGACTATGTCTGTGATATCAAATTATTAGGTTTCTATCAAGACAAACACAAGCAAACATTGAAGAGGTATTTTGTGTAAAAAATTTTTTCACATACCAAAAAATATTAATTTCGAATTTTAGTAGCGATAACTGATCAAATACTTTTGCAGTTATTGCAGTAATTATTTAAAAAAATAGCAATCTCTTAAAACGTACGGCATGGGGCGGCGGCATTGGGTGCGGCATCTGGTGCTGCGGGGGCCCGTACTGCGGCGCGGGCGCAGCCTGCATGTGCGGGGGGCCACGCGCGGCCCACTCGCCGCCGCGGGGGCCACCCGGCCCGCCCGGCCCACCGGGACCCGGCCGCTGCATCTGCGGCGGCCCTTGGAACTGGAAATCGAATTGCTTATATTTTAAAATTAGAATTCTAATCTTACCGGTGGTAGGTTGAGATTACGTAGACATTCTGAAAATATTGGTTACATACTAAAGGAAGGTTAAACCGAAGATTAGTCGACACTACGCTCACGCTAAAGAAGTGCGTGCACTAAACATTGCGCCAGCTAGCTAGACTAAACGGCGCTACGCGACACAATACATCAACTTCGTAAAAAGTGAAGTAAAAATTATTAATTAATCATGTTTAAGCATTCAATTTACTTATTCATATGTTTTTAATTTTAGTAAACATTGTTATGCCGAAAACTTTATAAAAATTTAATGGCGCGCCTCCGACATGTCGGCTGCGTAGGTGTGTGGAGCGCCTTAACATACAAGAAAACGTGTTGCTCATGGCAACCAATAACAAACCTGCATGGGTGGCCTATGCTGCGGGGGGCCCTGATGCGGCGGGGGTCCCTGATGCGGGGGCATATGGTGGGGCGGGGGGCCCTGGTGCTGCTGCATGTGGTGCGGCGGCGGGCCATGCCCCGGATGTCCCGGCGGGGGCCCGCGCATCTGGTGGTGGGGCCCCGGACCGGGCATCATCATACGAGGCCCGTTCGGTCCGGGTCCGTTTGGTCCACCTCCGAAGAATTCTAAAATCGTAATAAAAATATTTATTTCCTTTTCTAGCTGTACCCTGCGTTGATAACACACAGACCAAGGTTTAAAAGGGAAAATAAATTATGGTGACATTTTCCCTACTTGCATACTTGTTTTTCCAGAGTGCAGAAGAATCCCCGTGTGGTACATTTATGTTTGCTTGATTCTTTCGCATTTTTAATATTCACCTACCCATAGCCTACAAACTTTTAAATCTATATTTAGATCATCCTACTAATAATATCGTTAACCGAATAATATGCAATGTCAGAGTTAAATAGTACGAATTGTGATGGAATATTGCTCTATTAGTACTAGTACGGCGAATCAAACTCAATGGAGTGTTTTAGTTTTTAATTCAATAAATTAATAGTATAATTACCTCCTGGATGCGGTCCAGGCGGCCCTCCTGGGTGGCCTCCTCTCATTCCGGGATTATTGGGTCCAGGTGGAGTAGACCTCGTCTTAGACTGACTTTCAAATTGGTTCAACGCCTGAAATTATAATCACAATATGAGACTCTATAAAATATAAATTTTAATATTTTTATTTTCTAATGCTTTGCTTTTACGCCCGTTATATTTATATTTAGTACCAAATAATATTTACATTTTTTAAGTTGTCCATTTGCCTAAAGTTATAAAAACTGTTAATCAAACTTGAAATGCTGGCTGAATTAGCCAGTTAAAAAGATCTTATAAAATAACTTTATAATTCGTATATCACATATAGTCCGGTCACAGGAAAGAGAGAAATTCGTCTTATTCGTATATAACTTGGCATGGGAAAGGATCGCCTTATGTATATTAGTCTCAAGCCAATGTTTGAGACTATGTTATATAGCATTATGTTATTTTTTTAATAGATAATTAATAATCTAATGAGTCAAAAAAATGTGAGAAATCGCTAGCTTATTAATAAATATTAAGGCTAACATTACACGTTATAATGCTTTTATTTTTCATCCTGCATCTAAAATATGTATTATCTATTTGTTAAAAGGGAGGTGCATATCGCAGTTGCAGAGGATGCAGGTTTAGTTACAGGCCAGTCCTTACTTTAAATACAGTGCCTGTATTCTGTACTAACTACAGATGCAATTTAAGTAAAATGTAAACCAAAAGAATGTCATCAAGTCTTAATGTGTATGTATTTAATACACTGCAAATAATTATATTAAATAAAAGTAAAAAGTGAACGTATGCGCTATCTTACGTAAATTCTACTACATAATTAAATTTGATTACGGTGTCAAGATTATTTCGTATAAAGGAACTTAATGTAGAAAATGTACGTTTGCGGTCTCCCTCTATAAATTGGACCTCAATACAGTATATTATTTGCTAATATCTTATGTATGAAAAAAAATATTCTTAAAAATATTACCTGCTTGGTCGGCAATGTTACTACGGGGTGTTGGCCTTGGATTTCCTTTTTAGGAAGGCGATCCATGACCATCCTAATGGACTGATCGGAGCCCAACGATATAACGCAGAAGCCCTTCGACTGTCCGTTGGCTCTGTTCTCAAAGAACTTGACATCTTGGAAGTCCGACACGCCAATGTCGGCGATCGCGTTCGCAATGTCTTGATCTGTCGCCCACTGAAAAAAATCCATTCTACGCTCATACGAGGACTTGCGAGACGCTAAACACACTGAAATCGACGTCAAGTGTTGGTGCATTCACATACCTCAGTAAACGGGAACACAAAACCGAGCCCTATACCTAGCTTCCCTAATGCGCCGACGACCGTTAACTTTTTTTTTATTAGAAAATATTCGGACTGTCTTGATAATTAACTAAAATATCGCAATGAAATCTGATAGAATCTGAAATAAACCTGTGCTGTTTTATCGACTGTTATAGGAACCGTTTTGGGTGGAAATTAAACAGTATTTAACTTTGACCATTCTTTTATTTTCAAAAAACATCTTTGATGTAATAATATCTTTTCCTCTTTTTTATTTAATAAAGCAGTATACAGACTGCGTCTAGTTTTCAAGTAACATTCAAATTCGAAACTTTACATTACAATTATGGACTAACTAGTCTAGAATTAAGAGTATTTTTATGAAATTTGACATTAGTCTCAACTTTTTAAAATATAATTTAAAACAAGAAGTTTATCATAGAAACTTTTTCATAGCCCATCAAAAAAGAATTTATACAATGTGGGTAAAGCATTATACTCAGGCAATCATCTCAAAATGCTTGGAAAGAATATTGTTTCAAGTTATATATAGTTGATTTATATAATGGAATAATACAGGGACGTGACATTTCAATCAAGAAATGGTTATAAATATAGCCACCATCTTATTTTTACCTTTGTTACTATGTTAACAAAATTTTCTAAAATAGGAAGAAACATTAAACTCTTTTTATTTTAATACATTTATAGAATATTTCAAATGTAATAATTTTGATGCACTACTTATTCTTAATCACAACCGTATTATAAAAGCCAATATGAGCAATCGGCTAAACCTAAATAAAACACCGTACCTTAGTGCCTACTTAGTCAAATTACAACTTTGTTGCGACAAATCAAGCAAATATTAATCTAATCTTCAGAAAAAAACAAAGTGAGGTAGTCGTAAACATAAATAAAACAAAAATATTACTAAAATACCTTTCCGTCAGCACATAATTACATTTGTGAAGTCACAAGTGTTTCAAAAGCATATCAACCAAAGTAAAGTAATAAATGTACACAAAAATGAACACATCTACATCTTAATATTTAAAACAGCTTACCTGATGACAAACCTGATAAAGAGAAACATTAGACAAGTATAACCATTACATCCAAACTTTTACAGTAAATTTGAAAACAATAAACATTTTTATTAAAATGTAGCATAGAAATGCTTCCACAAGCTCTAAAATTACCCAGTTTACAGTATAAAAGTTCAAATGTAATAAAAGCACGCATAATATAATAATAACTGTTCATTTAGGAAAAAAAAAACATGAATAAAATTCAGACTACCAACTTAGGGAGAGCTAAAAGTTTGTTAGTTTTTATTGTAGTCATACTACTTTTAATCCTTATATTAAAGATACATAAATACAAATCTACATCCAGTCTTCAAATCGTCAATTCAATCATACATCATCTTTTGCATGCAGCTTTTTCTAAACCAAGCTTGAGTATTTGCCCAAAAATACTTAGCAAAATGACTCAACTCTCACAAGGCAATACATATGAAATATTATCATTATATTATGTAACACATTTTTTTTTATTAAAATGTATACTATTAGACCTTAAATTTTGTGGTTTTTTAGCACAATCACCATATGTTATGGATTGTATAGAGTCTATAATATAACCAATAATTTACAAATTTATATTACTTTCCATAATGACTATACATGAAAAAATATTTCATTAAAACAAAGAAAGTGAGTTCTACAAGACAAGTTGTTTTTACAAATATGCCAATTATGAAATAGCTACGGACTTTGAATACAAACCATAACATACTAAGTTAAATTTCTAAATTATAAAATATTTTGCAAAAATTTTCTTCTTTATATCAGAACCTGTGAGAAAATATTATATTATTTAAAAGTTTGTCACATAATAGTACTAACATCCTAGAAATAAGAATTTCAAAGATGTCGAAATTAACTCTATTCATAATAATCCTTGTTTTAATTTAACAAGAAAATAAAATATTTGTTAAATTATTATTAACCATGTTGTATAATATAAATAATATATATTTTGTATTACACAGAAAATATAAAGACAAAAATAAGTTATGGGAATAAACACATGACACAGTATTCTTAAAAGACAATTTAGCTTTTCACATCATAGAATAGCACATACAATCATTTGGTAAAATTGAAAAATAGTATAGTCTTTTGATAGGACATCTAAAATTTGATTGGTCCATAAAAATAAAAATCCACAGGTGATCTTAACCATAACTTACTTTTGCTTCTAATTTAACAGAAATTAGGACATAATATCAAATGTGCTTTTATATATTTATGAATGGATAAATCAAAAGTATAATCATAATAAAAAATATTATGTCATAATTAATTGATATATAGTTAAAGACACAACTGAAAGAAGCAAATTTATTACATTAAAAAAAAACTGACAGATGTTTGTGTAAATAAATGCTTTAGGACAGAAAAAATATTTGAAATTAAAATAATGAGAACTTAATGTATAGCTAGATAGACAAGCTAGATAATAAAAAAGGTAAATTAGAATATTTATCAATATTTTATGGGACAAAATGAGTATTTTACTCAAAGGTTGTAAAAATATTAGTTATTTGCTTCTTCCACATATCTTCTTAAATATTTATGTAAGGACCATTGGGAATGTGTTAATTGAACATTAACACTATTAATTTTGTTACGCAAAAATAACCAAATAAATGATGCTTCAAATAATAAATTTTAAGAAGTGAGCATACTGTGATGGGTTGCGCCAAAATTATCTCATTTTTCCAGCAACTTTTACAACCAAGTGTGCTCTTTATATGAAGAATATGATGCGGCCCACCACACCCCATCAACAGAGTATGCAAAGCTTCAATATGCTATGGAAAAGAATATTTTTTTATTTGGTTACTTAAAGGACTGCCATCTTCCTAATTTAATAGAAATGTTATTAAAATTATAATTGACTTGGAAGAAAATTCTGATTGAGTTGGAAGATACAATTTATGAATTAATAACAATTTCCGTGCTTCCATTTCTGTAAGTTATATATTGAGCTTATTTAACAGGTACTAAATTATCCCGTGACAAAACTTTCTGAATTTACTCTTGACATTAGGGGAATACAGTCAAAACAGAGTCTTTTAACTATTTTTTATATTGTTTTTAGATATTCAGAAAAATTGGCCATTTCCAACAAGAAATTTTTACGTAGACAGTGTGGATCTAGATTATTTGGTAAAATTATGTCATTTCCAAGGAAACTTTCCCCACACAAGGACTTTATTAAGTACCAGCGTATAATATTGCATGTGTTATTTGATAACTTCCATTGCAGCATAAATATTGCAGCAGCTTGTAACTAAATTGTCATTTTAATACAAAATGGACTGAAAACAGATATGACAATAATACATGAATTATTATTATCAATATTTCATGTATTATTGCCATATCTGTATCAATAATAATGCACCTGTGTGGGGGAACCTCTATTGTTTGTGTGTTTGATGTAAATTAACCAAATTGGCTATGTCCATCTGCCTATTAAACAATTTCTTTTGGAGAAAATCTGTAATAGTTTTTTTCATTATTCCAAAAATTATTTTTTTTTACTAAACAATGGCAATATCAACTGTGAAAAAACAATGTTCTATGAATGTTTCATTTGTATTAAACATTAAGACTACAAGAATACACAATGAAGTTCAAAATTAAACTCAAATTAAGCATATTATGTATAAGAAAATTTAAAAAACGCAATTAAAAATACGACAAAATTAACGACAGTAAATAATGTGGTAACATTTGTGGTAGAAAACATTAAATGAATATTTTATCTCATATTCCTAAATCCTTAAGTTATCAATTATCATAGTAGAGTAGGCTTAGAAGCCATTGACCTATACCAGTTCAAGATGGCAGCCCCACCGAGACATGAATAGTGAAATTATTCTAGATTGCAATAAATTATAAATAAGTTCTAAAACTAAAAATATTTACAAATCTAAATAAACAGAATCAGTACAAACCCAGGTTAAATTTCCGACGTATAGTTGAAAGCGGCGGCCATGATGTCCGTGACTTGGTCCGTGATGATACGGTGCGTTGCCGTTGGTCTCCTCCGGGGGATGAGGATGCTGTTGAGCGTTCGGGGGACCGTCTCCATCCTCGGGCTTCACTGATGGTGCCGCGATAACGTCGTCATACAAATCTACGTTGTCACCTCCGAAATCATCCTGAAACCACATTGTATATTTCGTAACAGATGCAGGTTTAGGATCATACTGTGTACAGGCTTAGACGTAAAACTTATAAAAAATGTTTTATTAAATTACCTGTCTATTGAAATCAGATTCGATATCATCAGCGTACAAATCTATATCCACGCCTCCATCCGCCATTTTGCGAATTGATTACAATTCTCTACAACAAGCGTAGCGGCCGGCGGTGAAGCGGGGAATTTGACGGTTGACAGTTGACAGTGGACATTGACATTTGACACAATACAACTATTTTTTCGGCTGAAGTTTAACTTGCTGTTGTTCCTAAAGAAAACCTTCCAAAGCAAAATTTCTAAATAATATGGCATCACACAATATAGTACAGAAAAAATTTGATAATTGTTATTTAAGTCGCTACTAAATTAATATAAATAAATGACTTAAACACGAGTATTTCAATATAATGTTTTCTAAGAACTATCGAGTTCTGCACTATATGAAGAATTTTTGAATTCAAAGGTTTATTCTGAGTTCAACTTAAGTTAGCCAAACATTAACATTATCAATATTATTACTTGAATCTTGAGTGTTATGGCATTACATAATATTTTTATGTCTTCATTAATCTTTTGATTTTTCAACAATATAAAATAATTAAAAACATAACAAATGATTTTTTAAATAAAACTTCAATTTGTTATGCTGTGAGAAACGGGATCAAAGTATGTAATTTTGGCAGGAATATTTTAGTATTCTGATAATGTAACTTGTAAGTGCGTGGTAAGTTGGTAACTGGTAAGGCTGGTAGCCATCTCTTGAGATATTTATGAACCAATAAGTGGGTGTTAACCTACTAAGATACTGCTGCCATCTATAGTTCGTGTACGAAATTGTTTGATATTTCGACTACACGACTTGAGAGCAGAGCGGCTGCGGGGTGAGGGAGGAATCAAAATAACCCTTTAGTGTTGCCAATTTAGTTTTATACTAGTTAATTTAGTAGTTTTTAATACTTTTCTCCAGCAGCAGAAGAAGCAAGACAAAAAACTTAAGTGGTAGAATTTTCAAAAATTAATTTCAAAAGTCCTCCACCGTTTTCTATCGGTGGTGCAGAATAGAGAACGAATATTTGATATCTGTTTAAAATTATTGTTAATTAAATTCAATATTTAAAAATAAAGGAAATAAGATATTTGACGTTAAATCAGTTTAGATATAATTATAATGTAAAAAACTAGGGGACGGTTGTTTGATAGATGGACACACTTTATTCATCTCACAAAACGTCAAAGATAAATATGTATATGAATTAACTGAATGTAAAATATTATTAAACGAAAATAAATAAATCATGTCGAATATGCAAGTATGGTAAATAAACTTATTATATTTTCAGGTATAAATGAATAGCATTTATTGTTCAAATTAATTAAAATTTGCTAGGAAATCTTTTTTAATACCATATAAATTTTTGTGATGTAGCTTTGTAGCTCAAAAACTTTATCAGCTTTTCAAGAATTTCTAATCTTCACACGTGTTTAATCAAATGACAGCAGAGGTCGTTTTGTACGTTTTTGTAGAAACGACGCAAATTTAGTAGTTTCCTCTATTACAGCTAGCAACACTACCCTGCTCGCCTATCGCCATTTTCCGTCAAGCCCTATCAAGTTAGCTACTGTCAGTTGTTGTGTTTGTGTGTGGTGTTATGAAAAATTTTTAGTACCGATGAATCTCAATGGGAAATTGTGTTGATTCCGACGCCAAACGATGGCTAGTTTATTGTGTTTGTGGCTTTAATGCACCGTTGGTTGAGTGATGATGGCCGAGTGAATAATAAAGTGAAGTGTTTTGTGTATGCTGGGCTGCCGCAGCAACATCGGGCTCCATTCTCTGGATAAGTCGTCCACAAGACGAGATAAGCTTTCTAAACTGGAAGGGCACCATGTCGGGGAAAAACATCCCAGGAGACAAGGTACCTATTTGTTAAGGAGATTTAGTTTTACTGTTACTGTTGCGAAACGATCTTAAGGTCACCTTTTTGTTTGTACCTATCTCCTTTCTATTACTGAGGCGTGGACCGCAGTCCATAAGTTTCAACAGCTACGTGGAACAATATTGACTTCATTCATCAAAATTTTAAATACCAAGGTCATGCAGACAATGTTTTAATTAAATATACTATTTTAATACAGAGCTTTTGTGGTAAAACTTATTGTCATCAAAAGTAAACACTTATGTAAGTTAAAGTAATTTAAATACCATATCATAGTAATGTTACCTACTATGATATAATATTTAAATATTATTTTGAGAACCAACATGAAACATTACTGTTATGATTATTATCATTTGTTTGCAGCATTTATTATTTAAACAAAAACAGTAATATTTTTTTAACAACATTTTATTTTAGAAAACAAATAATTAAAATTATTAAACTTTTTAAGGACTGTTGCTCAAAATTGATATTTGTGGTAACAAAAAGTACTTCATTTTCTTGTTTGAGATGACGTTACATATTCAAAATTGTTATTAGCATTGCAATTATAATACATTAAAGGTAAATATAACTTTTTTTTTTACTTTAAATGGCCTGAGGTTTACTATTTTCATTTACACAGAGTATGCTGACTTTAAAAATTGATGCCAGTACAGCTTTAACAACTTTGACCTTTAAATGGACTTGGAATGAGGTTTACTATTTTCCAGATTCAGTATCATGTTGATGACCTATGACTGAGTTACACCAGAATAGACACAACAAAGAGTATGCTGACTTCAAAAATAGATGGCCGATAAAACAACTTTGACAAGGCCCATAGCATAATCTCTAAGCAATTAGCAAAGCATTATGTCCCACCTACCTATATATCAATTTGAAAACTTAAATTTAGTCACTGTCATTCTACCCATTGTGGTTATAGTTACTTTGCGTCTTTACATAGAAAGAAGCTGTTTTTACAAGATATGTCATAGTTGATGTATTTTGTAAAGTATAGAAAGAAAAAAAATTTCTTTCAGTGAAGTCTGACATTACTTTAATATTTCTACTATACCTAGTTATGCTATATAGTATAAAAAATTAAGAATAAATATAAACCTATGGCTAGAATCTGCCATTAAAATTTTTGTGCTGTATATTGTTCAATACTACTTAACTATTTTAATTTATAACTTACAATAAAAATACTGACATATGTGATTTATCATCAATGTTACTTAAATATGATATTTTTAATTATACTATTTTAAAGTATCTTTTATGTAACTACTTCCATAGGAACTAAGTGTTTGTACTGTTATTTTGCTTAAACTGTGGCACAGGACCCCCTCCCACAAGTTTTGTGAATTGATACCTTAAAAGGTAGAAAGTTTGATATGGATTAAAGGACTGAGCCCTGTATACCACACAACTATGAGTGATTCGATGTCCTGAAGAAGTGCCATGTGGCAGAGTGCAGTTTTGCTCTTAACTTATTTTGCACTCTGGTCTCCGGTCCAAGGCTAAACTAAGTAACAAGTTAACTATTTGAGTATTTCGGGACAGCTAGTAATTTTAGGACATGGGAAGACACGCCAAATTCCGGGACAATCCCGGCCATGTGGCAACCCTATAACTACGGGAGCCAGGGGCGAGCAATCTTTAAATACGCCCCTGACTGCTCTGGTCAACATATTTATAAATTTGCGGTTTTTGTTAGTTTTCGAAATATTTTTTGTATGTTGTGCCATGGTCCGTAACAACATTAACTTTTTACAGCATACTCTACTTGATGCGATATGGATAACGGCGCTCAGCGCGACGTATTCACGTAGTAACGTGCATAGCGGATGTGTACTGTTATCTTTCGGTTTCGTGTACGGCTTTCGGGCTGCTTTTTATGATGTACGGCTTAATGACGAAGCCGTATCTATATATTAAAACGCGAGCGGAAAACTTTGTAGTCACCCCTTTTTACCGAAAGACGCGTAAATGTTAAATTAAGCATGAAATTTTACCCAGTTACAGTTGATATGGAGAAGCAGCGTAGGATACCAACATTATTTTTAAATACAAGACAACATCGTAGGTACACGAAATATTCTAAGGCTTATAGTTGGTTGACATCAGTTTTTTTAAATAAAATTTAATGGCCTGGTAACGCGACTTATACCAAATTGAAGTCTGTGATTGCAATAAGAATAGATTATATTTTTATAGCTCCTCTACACGATGGATTTAAATATCTATTGTCGAATTTCGCCCACAGGGCGACCTCTATCAGTTGACTACCTAATAAAAACATAACATTTCGGTCTAGATAGTAACATAGTTGAAGAGTCAAAAGTACGTTGCCGGCCTTTATGAGGGAATGGGAAATAATTAGGGATAGGGAATGAGGTGTAGGGAAGTTGGGCTACCGGTGGACTCACTCACTGAACGAAACTCAGCACGACTCCGTTTCACGCCAGCTTTCTGTAAGTCCGTGGTATCACTCCGGGTGAGCCGGCCCATTCGTTCCAAAGCATGGCTCTCCCACGGCACTATTTTTTCAAGAGCCCTACTTTCAAACGGCATATCTTCTGGTTCGACCGAAAGCTGCCGTCCCACTCTTAAAAACGTTAGTCATTTAACGTTTGTAAGATTAGGAACTGGCATTCCGATTGGCGATTCGTTCATTTGAGTTTTAAAACGGGTTCGGAGTACGACCCCAGATTTATAAAACATTGGGCCACAATAACCGCTGAGCGCTGATGCTAGAGGACACTACAAACAGATAATGACTAGCGTAATGGGGCTGCTGGAACGATATTAAAACTTTTATTTTAGTTAGTCAAATATTTTCAGTTTTCATTGTGTATTTTTAAGTCTGGAATGATCTGTTCATTTCAAAATATATTTTTTTTAGCGTCTGTGTCCTAGTAGAGTAGGCCTTTTGTTCCCTCGAGAGGGTGCCCCGTCATCCGCGCTAGGTTCAAACTGCCTATGTCCCACTGTTTTTGCGTTATTGTGGTTTGTAACGCATTTGGTATAATATAAGTTGTTACCCCTCTTTCCCCTTTTAAGCCGTTTTGTACAATCAGAGAAGTTGAAAGAGATACAAATTGTGGATATAAGTAATTTGGTCGGGTACTGTCAAACTCAGCCGACAGATCACGGCTTACATGAAATTGACTTATCCCCACCAAATGACGTAGGTCCGTCAACTGGCTCTCTTTCAATTTCCCCCATTATACATATGTTTATCATATGTGATTGGACATCTACATATAATATTACTAAATTAAAGTGAGTTATTTTGTCGAATGCCAATGTTCGAGAAACGCATCAGAAATTGGCCGAAATAAGATTTGAAATTCAAGTTCTATCTCGCTCTTCGTCGTTTCTGGAAATCTCCTGAGGGTTGTCATCGTGAATCCAGTCACGTTTTCCCAGAAAATTATATTTTTTGACTGTATCAATTTGAAATGCATTAGAATGAAAGATGTAAGAAGTTTGACGCAGCCCCCAAAACGTGATCAGGATCAAAGGTGGGCGTCAGTATTACATTGTGACTGTCAAAAGCAGTTACAAAAATCTTCATTTTTATCAAGAAGATTGAATAGGTACTGATTACTGGGATATGGGTATATTAATATGATTCAAATAAAATTAACCCTGGACTTTTATTTACTTGAATCGAATCAATAGATTTAATGCGACGATGGAATAAACCAACGTACATATAACTAAATACAGATAAAATAATAATAATATCTATGGACGCTTAACACCACGTCATCTGGCCCCGTGCTAAGTACCCGAGCGACTTGTGTGTAACGCACCACCAGATAACGGAAATATATTTAATAGTTTTTATACTATACACATAATTTAAGATATTTATTTATATGATACACATCCAAGACCCTGAAACATTGAAAAACTTTTGCTCCATCGGCGGGATTCGCAACCGCAACCCCCGGCTTTAGCTGTAGCTGGTAAGCGCGCTTAACTACTGAGCCCAGAGGCTAACTATTATAGAATTATTATTTTTGTTAATGATCTTGTAAATGATATGATCATGTAAATTATCGTTGATCGTTTTTAGATTGTGCACAATCCACACAAAACAAAGCATCCACACAATTTAAGCTACAAAATTTTATTTTGGGAAAATCGTAATATGTTTTGATATTTTCGCACTGTGCGCAAGTTAATTTAAAAACTTTGATGTTAATAGTTATTATTTTTTGTTAATATAAAAGATAATTATAAATCTGCGTCATGACTGCGAATGACGTCTTACGAAAGCAAGAAACTTGTTACGTTTAGCATCGTGTGTGTCAAGGTAGAGTACACTTACAGTAGTAGCAGAAACCTTTTTAGAAAATGAGATGACTTCTAAATTATATTTTTTTTTTATTTGTAAATTATAAATAAAGTACTGCAAGTGTTATCTCAGAAAAACTTTTACAAACATACAAAAGCTCAGTTCGCGACGTACACTTCGACTCACATTCGGAAAATTTTCCGCGCGACATCCAATAACAAACGCTCTCCGCCCTAGGCTTAACCATAATCGCACCTTAAAGTTTCCAAAACCTAGTCGAACGGAAATTGTTAATCATTTAGCTGTTCATAAAATGTCTTTATTATCCTCAACTGATATGTATATTATTGTTTCTTAATAATATAAGACACTTAATAACTTAATTAAGTTTAGATTATTAATTTCAGCGAAATTCTCGCCAACAAACTGTTGTGCATTTAGGCGAAATTTATTGTATATTACAAAATTGTTTTTTTTTTTGAGAATAAATAAAAAAAAAAGTTTCAAGAATGTCGTTAAAGTCTTTACAATCAGAGAAGTTGAAACAGATACAGATTGTGGATCTGAGTAAATCGGTCGGGTTAAGCGGACAGATCACGACTTACATGGAATTGATATATTCCCACCAAATGAGGTCCGTCAACTGCCTCTCTTTCAATTTCCCCCATTATACAATGTTCGACAGATCGGCAGCCGTTGTTTTCCTACCCTAACGTAGTATAGATTCAGCCACTATCATTATTCAAGTTTCAAAATAACTAAATGTTTGCAAAATAATGTTGGTATGTCGACCATTGTAGTGAGTTTATCATCATAATGAAGAAGAAACATGATTTATTGCTTGCAAATAGTTATAATAGAATTCATCAAATAGTTACCTGTTAGTATTGGGCTTTCACGTTACAATGAACAAAAAAATGTTATAAACTATTAATATGCATTAATAACTACGCATAATGTAAGTTTGTTTGGATGTCTATATGTTGCCGAAATCTATACATATAATAAAACAGTAAAATTGGAGTGCCTGTACAGTAAATATTTTTACGAACTAATCAATTTAGGGGCTTAGGAACAGTAACTAGTAGAACACAAATCAACAAAAAAAAGTTGTCTGTTTGTCTCTTTGTACGCGTTAATCTCCGGAACTGCTAAACGGATTAGAATAAATCTTTTTTTATTAAATAGCTATTAAATATAGGCAACACACAGGATATTTTTTATCCCGGGAAAATGTACAGTTCATTGCATTCCTGTAAAAAATGTAGAAAAAGCATTTATTTTAGCAGTCCATTCAGACTTGATACCGCTGCATTCGATGTATTCGTAATGAACCTCCTATCACCGCTTTTTCGAGGCAGTCTGAAGTTGACGTAAACGCTAGTACAAAAACGAAATCAAGTGTTAGCCGTGGGTAGAGCTGACTCATGATCACTGAG